>JAUZSU010132679.1:0-16509 GCA_034780255.1 Parotocinclus maculicauda
TGAAACCATCTGTAAAAAACTCAAAGCTGAAGCAGAACTGGACCCTGCAACATGGCAGTGACCCAAAACATGCCGGGAAATCCACCTGCTGTGGACTGGCTGAAAACTAAGAAGTGGAAAGTCCTGAAATGGCCAAGCTAAAGTCCAGATCTTAATCCCATTAAGATTCTGTCGAGTGACTTAAAATCAGCTGTACATGCAAGAAACCCCTTAAAAATCTAACAACTGAAAGAATTATGCGTTGAGGAGTGGGGCAAACTTTCTTTAGATCGATGTCAGAGATTGGTAGATGGCTAGAAGAAGCATCTTGTTGAAGTTATTTCAGCAAAAGGGACAACACTATGTTAGGGTTCCTACCTTCCCCCGGAGCGTTCGGCTGTCCTCGCCGGTCGCCATTACAGAGCTATCGGTGAGGTGGCTTATATCCATTTATCGTAATTATGTCCTGATCCCAACCAGCTGCTTCACGTCCTATAACGGCGTGGTTTTAGCGCTGTTAGGTGCCAGGTCATCTTCATTCCATCGGGATTCCATCTCTGTTCGGTTCGCGCATCTGACCACCGGCGCACTCGCGCCCTTCCGCGTTCCCGAGAGATAGTGGTAAAGTTTCGGGGGCTTTTAGTGCCGAAGGACTGGTATTGGCGGGTAACCCCCGAGGTAAATTAGTTTGTTGGGGGCACTTTGAGGGTTTTCCCGTTCCGTACTCGCGTGCTCCTCGCACGCTTTAAGCTAGCGCTCTTCCATCATTGGCACCTACCTAGCCTTACTCCAACCGTGTGTTTGTCCTGAATAGGTCTGTCCCGGTCTGGCTTCCTCTGTTTCAAGCTCACGCTCACCCTCTGGCGCTTCGGTGCTTCTTGCGATCTATTCGTGTTCTCGCTCCTCACGTATCCGAGTTAATTCTCGTGTTCTGGCACCTTGGCGCCTTTTGTGTGTTAGTCAAATTCGGGCTACAAGCGCGCTTCAAGCTTATATGCTCGCCTTTTGGCGCTTTGGCCACTTCCGCGATTTCTTCGCCCCCCCGCGCTACTTGCGCGTCCTCTGCACTCTTTTGAGCTTAACTCTAGTCGGCTGCCCTCTCCAAATGAGCGCATTAGAAGCATACGCGTCCCGACACTCCGGCGCAGCACGCACTCTATAAGATGTGTTCCGGCATGGCTTTCCTTGATTGCATGCACACTCAAGCTTACGCTCGTTCTCTGGCATTTGGACTACCTTTGTGCCTCGCCATTTGAGAGACGTCCCAAACCGTGTTCTCTGCACGCCTGCCCCGATTGGCGCTTTGGCGCCCTCTCGCGACCAGTTCGCGCGTTACTCTCACTCGGGATGCAATACCATGGCGCGCCCCTTTATCCTTTTGGTTTTATTATATTAGGAGACTTACGCTCCGCTCTTTATCCCTTTTTAGTTGTTCTATATTGTTTCCCCATTCTTATTATACGTCATGGGTATCCTGCATACCTGGGTCCTATAAAAAAAACACCACATCTCGTAACACACTAGTTATTAGTCCTAACGTTTTTCTCCATTATAATACGCATTTTTGTTCATATATTGTGTTTCATGAGTAAACAATGTTAATTTTTGTTGTTTAATTACAACCAAATCACTTTTTTTGTGTGAAATGAACTAAAGATTGGTCATTGATATGTGAACATTTATTAATAAAGAGCTGACTATTTAATGGGGTGTCCACATTATTTCACATGACTGTTCATTGTTCTTTGAAAAGACAGGGATTCGACTCTGTGCTTAATTTGTAATACATGAGGTAAGGAAACTATAATATTTCCACAAATGTATTTGGTAATCAATGTTAATAGTAATGTCAAGTAGTAATGGTAAGTAATGGCTCCCTCACTGCTGAGAAATACAAACAGATCCATCATGCAGCTTTATCAGGAAGGCATCTTATTGATCCCATTTTTAAGTCAGCATTATTTTAAAATGGCAATCCAGAGGAGGTTACACACAAAATAGTACTATTTAAATAAATGTGTTCATGAATATAGCTCGTTTTCATTTTATGTTATATATAAAATGCATAGATGCTGGATCCACACAAATACGTGCCAGAATGCATGTGCTCCAAATATGAGACGCACATTTGGCAGGGTTTCTAAAGTAAAATCATTAGGAATGTGATAGTACAAACTTGTTTCAAAGTTCACATTAATGAGCATTTATAGATTCTGGATTTATATTAACCTTAGGATGTAGACATGTATGCTGGTTTAAAATGACATTCCACAGTTTACTATGCATGTGCAATATATGTGTACAATATTTAAACATCACATTTCTGATTCCTCTTTTCTGGAATACCCTCGTTAATTTCTTCACTAATTTCACTAATCACAATTGTAAGAAGAGTCCTCCATCTGTGTGTGTGTGTGTGTACCTTGTCCTGCTGCGCTTGTGAGGATGAAATGCCTTTACAATGATAGGAAAACTAGGCAATTTTTACTTGTAAGGACCATTTTGCCAGTCCTTCTTTATGAAAAAGCAAAGGATCCAACATACTTGCTTTAGGTAAATGAAGTTAAGGTTAGGGTTAGGGATAGTTAACTAGAGTAATTATTATGTCAATGGAAAGTACTCATATATATATATATATATAGTAAGACAAATATGTGTGTGCGTGTGCACTTTTGGCACATGCTGCATTTCTTTTGTGTCCATGTGGGCCAGCATTAAATGGGAGTGTGAAAGAAGATTGGATGGGAGAAACAGAACAAAAGAGGCTTCGAACAGTGTAAGAGTGAGAAAATAATGAAAGAGAAGAACAGAAATAGTGTCTCACAGAAAAGAAAGACTGACAGAGAGCGGGGGACAAATAGAAAACCAGAGGAAGGAAAGAAAAGGGGGCGGAGAAAAACCACACCTTTGCAAGAAAGCTTCCTCTCACTCTTCCTCTTTTATATTGTCTCCACTATCACTTTGACTTTGTTGTCTCTCACCATGAGGACTCTCCACAGGTTAAAGTTAATGAGTTCACCAAGCCTCAGCGAACTGGGCAAGAGTGAGAAGGCAGCCTTGGAGGAAAGGGGCACTCAGCAATGCAGGGCAGGAGCCAATGCCATCTGGAATAGGTAAAACACACACACACACACACACACACACACACACACACACATTTTATTTACAGTTGATCTAGGCTGTGTCCTAATAGTTTATTTGAAGAACTTTGTAATGCTTATCAGTAATTAAATGTATTGACAGAATGACAGAATAACCTAAATAAACAAACTCTTGCCAAAATTAACTAGATGTAAAATGTACATAATTACAATAAAACTTAACTTGTGCTTAGTTTAAACTGATTAGCTGAGACCAAAGCAGCGGTTTGGAAGTAATAAGGCTGGATCAGGGACAACCTTGATAATAAAGTGGTAAATTGTGGTAAATTATAGTAGTTTAATCTTTCAAAATTTACATCAAAGCAAAAGCAATGACATACAATGTAATTATCCTGCATGAGCATAGTCTGAAATTTGCTGAAATTTTATGGCAGAATAGATGTGCTATCCAAGCTCTTTTGCACAAAGACAAACAATAAAGGAAACTTAAGAACAGGAAATGGAATTGTCAGACATGAAAGGTAAGTGCAAAAGAACATGTCCAGCACAGCAGCAGAAACCATTGGTGGGACCCTTGTACACCCATCAATTATCTGAAGTAGCCTTGTTAAAAGTGGACCTCGTGAATAATTTGCCATTATTTTGGTAGGAAAAAACAATCCAAAGAGACTCACCCCTGCAAAAGAACCCCAGGACTGGTCTGCAGCACATTGGCAGCAGGTGCTCTGGACCGATGAGGCAAACATTTTGATTTAACAGAAGGCATGTTTAGTGCTGGTGAATACTATTTAGATCAGTCTCTGCATTCTTAAGTAAAACGTGGGGGAGGTTCTCTGCATCAGGGGCTGTAGTTCCATGAATTTATTTGGTAAATTGGTCAAAAGTAATGAATAACACACTACTGAGAAGTACAGGCAGATTCTTATCCATCATGCAGCTTCATAACGGAGGCATCTGATTATTCAGCTTGACAGTTATCAGATTATTAAGTGCATGTAATCACACTCAGTGACCACAAAGACATCCCAGAAGTCGTAAAGAAATAAAAGCATACCTGCTGAGTACTTCCAAATCCGCTTGCCAGTGTACCAAGATTATTTTGTTTTATGTTGTTTTAAAAGGGTAGTCACAGCAAATATTAATGTAGTTTTAGTTTCTTATGTTAAGTTTTTTTTGGTAAATCTGAAATATGTTGCTTCCTACTGATATATTAATGCAGATGCACATAGACTGTAAAACTTTAGACCCTTTGTGGCCTAAAACACTTACACATTAATTATGTTTCCATTATTTATTTATATGCACAGCAACCCTCATGAAGAAGATCAGAGGTAAATATAGACAGAGATTATTTATGTGTATAACCATACAAGGAAAACATTTTTTCTGAATAATGTGTAAATGCCGTTATTCCAAAATGCATGAACTACATGGGAAGTATGTAGTCATATTAGAATCTGTTCTATTCTGCTTGATCTTTTATGTATGTGAAGGTCCCAGAACTTCACTCCACTTAGCTCCGACATGAATTTAGGCCCTGCTTATGCTTCCATCTTAACCTTGTTCATTACTTACTTACTTTACCTTACTGACAAGAAATTTTGACTGTATGTTTTTAACAGAAGGCTGCAATGGTTTTTATCTATCCACCAGCTTTATGTAGCTGTTTTACTGTTTTTAGTTCATTCAGGGTGTGCTTTTGGACTGTATTTGAACCGTATTTTCAAATTTGTTTGCGTCTTCTAGAGCTAGATAATGTGACAGGATAATGTCCATATGTTCCAACAAATCATATTTGAACAGAATGTAAGTGGTTTTGCTTAGTGGTGAAAGCACACTTGGGGCTCTCTATTCCTCATCAGTTGGTTAAGATGCAGAGGCGAACACAAAGAGGGCACTGACAGAAGAGAGGTCTTTGTTTTCTGTGTACACGTATACACGCACTCTTTGAACCACTAGCAAAACATGCATGGTATCCATGGTGCTAGGACAATAGGCTGCTGATACATTTTGCGTATTTGTGTGTGTGGTAGATTGACTGAGAAAGAGATGGAGTAGAAAAAAAGCGGTTTGGCCTATATTGTGGCTGCTGTTTAATGTTCGTTTACTAATAAATGCAAAGTTGCTGGAACTGTCAGTACGCTGAAATCACACGCATTGACTATTTTTTAAGGTGTACCTGCAATGTAGGTGCAATTTGTAACTTATTTGTTACACTTTCTACCCTGTTCATTAATCCACCACCATAGATGCACCACTGTTTGATGTGTAGTGTAAACATGAGTGTAATAGAAACATTTGATTACATTAATTTTAGTTATATAAGTTAGTTATATATAAACATTTTTGCTTGGGCAGCCTAGTTGCACAAGTGGTTTGCCATGTCACGTCACAGTAGCAGAGATCCCCAGTTTGATCACTCTGCCTTTTTCTCCATGTTCCCCCCTGTCTATGTGTTTCCCACAATTCAAAGAAATATGTTAGGTCAGTTCCTATCACTAACCACATATAACTATGTCATTAAAAGGCTCAGACTTTCAGTCTCATTTACCACTATATGTTAACTGTCCTGTGTTTTCTTTATCTGTTTGTCCACAGTATCCAAAATGCTGTAATTGCCGTGTTCCAGAAAAAGGAACTGGGAGACAATGAACTGTACTGCTTAAATGAAGGAGTCAGGTACGTGACATTAACTTGTTACATTTAGATTGTGTGCCTGATTTTCACTGCTATTGCAGAAATCCAACAAGTAATGGACACAATCTAGCTTATTGTCCCAAATACCAATAAACAGCTGCTCATTATTAAGTGTTTGCTAATACTGTAATGTATGATAATGATGATTATATACATTTATATATTATAATTATGATAATTTATAAACATATTGACGAAAAACTGACCCAGAAAGAGTTGTTGGAATTGAATGAAACTTTATATGCATGAATGGAATGATGATACAGGATAGGTATATTGGGGGAAATTGTACAATTGAAAGGAAATCCACAGAAGTTGCAGCTAGGTCTGTAGATCCTGCACACTTGTAGATTGTTGAAGCTTGTGTCCCTACTGGTCTAATAAGCAAGCCAAATAATTGTTCACGCAAAATAAATTCCTGGGAAACCCTTGTAGTTTGGGTGATCATTATCCCACTGAAAAATGCTAGTAGGAAGCCCCGATATAAGAGGCAACAAATGGTTGGCCTTGGTTTCCCTGGTATCACTACTGGGGGTGACTGACTGTTGTATGTGATGGCTTCACATATCATCACACCAGCTGTGTACAACTAAATTTTGGGAGCTGCTTGTGCTTGTCGGTGGATCAAACAGACCTCTCTACTGTTGGACTGTCCTGACAGTGCACATGCTCCCAAAACCTACTGACAGCTAGGGCAGAACAGTCTTGACAGTAGACAGTTCATCAAAATGACCTTCCTGCTTTCACAGTCTATTGATGTGCCTCGCTATCAGACTTGAGACTGAGAGAAGCAAATGTCTTCCAGTGGGTTCCTAGAGGCATATCTTTACCAAGAGGTAAACTACCCAAAAGAGCCATTTCATAGGGCAGCAGGGAAAGCACTTCTATATCCTCTTGTGGCAAATCCTTGTTTGTTTGTTTTTTTCATTGAGTATTCATGTAATCAGAGCTGAAAGGGCCACTCTTTGCTCAAACAGCTTTTAAAGAGGGCTACAATTGTTATCTGAATGAACTGTGTATTCACTGTTTATTCCAGTGTTATTATTGTATGTGAAAAGAGTGATTGAAATGATGAAGGGGATTAAATTATTAATGAATTATTCTGACATCCATATTATTGAGATGTTTCAGTGCTTGCAATGTCTGATGCATATGACAGAGTCTTGGACTTTCTTTTGGCTGTTACCAATTCATTAGGATCAGGACATGCCTGCTGATAAACGTTGTAGCTCATGCATTTTATAGTTACATTTCATAAATATACACAAGGCTTCCAAATAATCATGATGAAGAATAAAGTAGTTTGCCAAATTAGCCTAAAGGTGTCATGGACTTACATTTTATATCTGTGGTTGGTGAGTAGTGGAAAATTCATTCATACGCCCACTTTGCAGGTCGATTACAGCAAGAAAGACACCACAACCACTTGTTAATGTTCCTAAACTGTGATCAAAGCGAAACCTCTATTATGATGGCTTTATTTTTGAATAGTATTATGTTCAAAACAAAAACAGTTTAGTCAGATCATGTTTGTATTCTGGCAGTTGCTTCAGCTAAAAGGTAAAATCATGCTTGATTCTGATGGATTGTAAAAACATGTTTGTATGGAAATGGAATTACAAATTGGATGACTGCTAAATGTAAATAATGTAAATGTATAAACCAAATAATAATATCAAGTATCAAACACCTGGTGGGTCTACAAAGCGGATGATGCAATGATGTGGAGATGGCAAATGTCAATATTTTATTCGCAATAGAACATAGATGACAGATCAAAAGTTTAACATGAGTAAATGTAACATTTTAAAGGAAAAATATGTTGCTTCAAAATTTCCTAGTGTCAACAAATCCCAAAAAAGTTGGGACAAGTAGCAATAAGTGGCTGGAAAAAGGAAATTGAGCATATAAAATATAAAATTTGGAAACAACATATTTTTACTTTAAAATGATACATTCTCTCAGTTTAAACTTTTGATCTGTGATTTGTGTTCTATTCTGAATAAAATATTACATGTTGGCACCTTCACATCATTGCATTCAATTTTTATTCACAATTTGTTTAGTGTCCCAACTTTTTTGGAATCCGGTTTGTACTGTAAAAGTACGATTTTCAGCGTTGTTCAGGGCTACGTCGTCTAAGAACGTATGGTCCATCGTACACATGTAATACGTTTTCCGCTTGCGACTCGACTTTGTTAAAAGCCACGCAAGCGATTATTTATGTTCAGTCGGTAACGTCCCAGGGCTAATAGTGACAAAACGGATGCGTACCGGGGAAACCCCTGAGGTATTTAGCGATTCAAGGACAGAATCAGGGTTTCTTTTTCCCGTCCTACATCGGCTGGTAACCAAGTCTTACTCCGGTCGGCTGCGCAACTCGATTTGAGACACGCCCCGTTCCGGCTTCTTTGCTTACCTCGCGCACTCAAGCCTCCGTGCCACTCGATTTGGGACCCTTCTCAAATCGGCGCCTTTTTGTGCTTACTGCACGTTCGCCCTCTGCCATTTCGGTGCACATTGTAGCCGATTCGCATTTGCGTCAGCTAGGGGGTGCCATTCCCATTTCGGACGCATCACAGCTTCTTGAATTTTCCCCCTTTTTGTTTTTGTAATTTGGAGAGCCTTTTGCTCTGCCTTTTTAGTTATTTCCCCATTCTTATTATACGTCGTGGGATTCCTTCATTCCCGCATCCATGGGTCCAAAACACATCATAACAGTAATGAGGTAAAAACTCAATATTAACAACTGGCAGATGTCCCAATGCAGCACAGCTGAGGATGGGACGATTTAATTACAGTACTGTATAAGTACAAAATCAAACAATATGGCACACTATGTAGCTTTGCAATATAATGTATTATATGAGTATGTATATTTAAATTACATACTGTATGATATCTGCATCCTCCTTCACTTTCACATTCACATCCTTTTTACTCACTAATAGTCACATTCATATTCAAAATTCATTATTACCTTTACTCTGGGTTATATATGTAAAAAAGTTTGCACATAAAACATTTAATGTGTTGTACATTTTCAGTAATACTGCATCAAATTTAATATCCAATTTACCAAAATTATAGTTATTCATATCAACTGCACCTGGTGCCGCCTACTACCGAATCCCTGCTTAACATGCAGTCATACTGGACTTAAAATCTACTGTGAGATGGTGTAAATGTTTAACTGGAGACTTGTATAGGGCCAAAGAGGAAGTCTTATGTAAATAAAGCAACTGGTGTGAGAAGAAAACGATGTGGAGGCATTAATGCAGTATGTAGTATGGAGCTGGTAACGATAGGATGGAATTTTCTCCATTTGTATGTCTTTTGACTGTGGACTTGTGGATCTCTTTTAGAGATGATTTTATAGCATTTTCTAGCCTGATGAGTGTCAAGAACTCTTTTTCTGAGAACTCTTTTTTCATAAATCTGTGATTATGGATGTGATACACATCCACAAACATGCTGTGATGATCAGAAAGATATGTATGTAATGCAGATATGTAACATTGCAAGTTTACTGACTAAATAAATGAGTATACATTTTAGATTATAAGCATATTATTTTCTTCTTATTTGTTTAACTGTGTTTTCTTGTTATGATGTTTTAGGTAATAATTATATAAAAATATTCACATTTCTAAAGAGTTCATAAACTTTCAAGCACCATTGTAATTGGTTTAGTTCCAATTAGCCTGAATTACCATTCTGTGCATCAGATAACATTTTCTCTGCATGATTTTGCCTGATCCAGCTAAAAGAATCCCACTGCAGTACAGGCCAAAAATCTGTTGACTAGCAGAATTTGATTTGTGTAGTTTTGCTGTAATTGTTTATTTTCCAGTAAAATGTTCTCGTACTGTTAAAAGTAACCCAATTTACTGGCACAAAAACATTCATATATTGGTGTATATGAACACTCACGGTCAGAAAGAGTTCTACAGAACACCTTACATTACCTTTAGTTCATGCTTAATATATGGATATATACTGTTCACAGAAATTGGGGGATACTTTAAAATGAAATCTCCCATAATGAAATATCCTTTAATTCTTGTGAACAGTGTAGTTAGTCTAAGGCATGCAAAATACCCAGCCGTCAGTCAGTCAAGAAACAATCCATCTGACCATATTAAAAAGTAATCAAAATGTCAGTCTTGCTTTTTTGCTCTTCTGGAAAAGTGGAAAAAAGTGCTGGGTGCTGCTTAAAATTTGCTCCAACGGTAGTATACATGTACTGCACTATGATACATATGTCCTGTACTATATTAAAACATATGTATTAAACAATGCATTGTTCTGACATGACAAGTTTTTATCTGCGATGTTGTGTTTGCTGTTAAAGTTTCATTATAGACTAAATTCATTCAAGCCATACGATGCCACCCAAACGTTTTGCAAGTTCTATGGTTAAAATAGTGTATAAATACTTAAATAAATATAGCGTACCTACTTTGTGGATTTTCGTTTATCGCGGATGGTCCTGGAACATAACACCCGCGATGAACGAGGGAACACTGTACATCATACTGAAGCTGGGGTATGAAGCAAATAAAAAGTTTATTTCTATTTCTTGTTCACTTTATTGTTTTGTAGACAGCTGTTGAAAACTGAGCTGGGCTCTTTCTTCACAGAATACCTACAGGTAAGCAACTGATGAAAAAATTCATTTGTTTTGCTGTCTTTTAAACTGAAGTTTCATACCATTAATAATGTGTATAAAGACATATAGTTCTTATTGCCTTGAAAGTCGGTGGACATGAAAAGAGTGATAATTATTTATAGTATTGTACATCAGTCTTTGCCTTAGATCATGCTCTGCCAAAAAACCTATCCTCTTTTAATGCAGTCCTTCAACACCAGTTTCAAGCCATTTTACATTTCAGGAGCATGTTAGTTTTTTGGATGTTAAATGTCTGAATAATGCATTGTTTAATTAGGGGAAATTCCCACCATTAAGTAGAACGTCAGTTAACAAAGACTCAATGACTATGTGGCATTTTTAACCTGACCTGGGTGACCTTCACAGACACTCATTTCAGAAATACAATATGGCTCAGCAAAACATGAATTACCTCACTATACCTGCACATTTATAACAATTATTGCTTTGTTAGCACAGGTCACTGCTGACATGAATTAAGTACTGTGAATGAACTGAGAGACCGTACAACAGCGTCTCACAAAATTGAGTACACCCCTCATAGTTCTGTAAATATTGTATTTTATCTTTTCATGGGACAACACTAAAGATATGGCACTTTGATACAATGTAAAGTAGTGTAAATTTGCTGTGACCTTAAAATAACAAACTGCTGGCAACATAAGTGAGTACACTCCAAAGTGAAAATGGACAAACTGTTCCCAAAGTGTCAATATTTTTTGTGGCCACCATTATTTTCCAACACTCCATCTCTCTTGGGCATGGAATTCACTAGAGCTTCACTCTTCCATGATGACAGCATAGAGCTGGTGGATATTAGAGACCTTGCACATTTAAGAATGCCCCTACAGATGTTCAATAGGGATTAGGTCTGGAGACATGCTTGACCTTTACCTCAGTGTCTTTAGCAAGGTAGTAGTTGCTTTGGAGATGTATTTGGGGTCGTTATGTTGGAATACTGCCCTGCAGCCCAGTTTCTGGAGGGAGGGGATCATGCTCTGCTTTAGTATATTAAAGTACATGTTGCCATTAAAGGTTTCCCTCTATAAACTGTAGCTTCCCACAGCCAGCAGCTCTCATGCAGCCCCAAACCATGACATCCCCACCACCATGCTTAACTGTAGCCAAGACACACTTGTTTTTATACTCCTCACCTTGTTTCTGCCACACACGCTTGACACCATTTGAACCAAATAAGTTTATCTTGGTCTCATCAGACCACAGAACATGCTTCTAGTAATCCATGTACTTAATTTGCTTGTCTTTAGCAAACTGTTTGCAGGCTTTCTTGTGCATCATCTTTAGAAGAGGCTTCCTTGTGGGATAAAAGCCATGCAAACAATGTGCAGTGTATGGTCTGAAGGCTGACCCTCCACCGCTTTAACCTCTGTAGCAATGCTGGCAGCACTCCTACAGCTATTTTCAAAAGCCAAACTCTGGATATGACTCATGTGAGCATGTTCACTCAACTTCTTTGGTCGACCATGGCGAGGTCTGTTCTAAGTGGAACCTGTCCTTTTAAACCGCTGTATGGTCTTGGACACAGTACTGAAGCTCACTTTCAGGGTGTTGGCATTTTTTATAGCCTAAGCCATCTTTATGTAGAGCAATATTTTTTTGGTCATTTTCACTTAGGGGTGTACTCACTTTTGTTGCCAGCGGTTTAGATCTTAATAGCTGTGTGTTGAGTTGTGTGTTGTACTCATATCTTTGAAAGGGAAACAAACACAAATCTAAGATTGCTTGTAGAATTTTCTCACTTATAAGGACATAAGGTTCTTTATGAATACGACCCAATATGTTTTAGGTCAGGTATATGCAGAAATGCCACCTCTAGACTCAAGTCTTTTAAGCTGTTTTGAGAAAAATAAAATTTGTTTAATATATTTTCACAGAACCAGCTCCTAACCAAAGGAATGGTTATACTACGAGACAAAATTCATTTCTATGAAGGTAAGAAGAAAAATTTAGATAACATGGGTATTAATATTTACATCATGTGTATGTTTTGTGAGAATTGTTTTCATTAAAGCCCATTGTCCTGTTTTCAATACCCATGCTTCTAGTCACAGGTAATATCTGCTAGAAAGATGGAATATGTCACAAAAATTTCCTGTAACCTTTAAATTGTTCAAAGAAATATGCATGTTATCATTTGTTGTGTCTAGACTGTACTTAACAGATCTTTGTGTCAGGTATCTTTTGGTGCTCTTCTTGAAATTTAAAAACTGTGACATTTTCTGAAAACAGGTCAGAAGTTACTGGACTCTCTGGCTGAAACGTGGGACTTTTTCTTTTGTGACGTTCTCTCCATGTTGCAAGCCATATTTTACCCAGTCCAGGTACCTCACTTTCTTTAATGGTAAAATGTTTCACCTGGATATGACTTACATATACATTTGTTTGTGTAGGGAAAAGAGCCCACTGTGAGGCAGCTGGCACTACTGCACTTCAGGAATATCATTACACTGAATGTTAAGCTAGAGGATGCTCTGTCTCGGCCCCGGGCTCGTGTGCCCCCTTCCATCATACAAATGCTGCTGGTTCTGCAGGTAAATACACAATAGTTATTACTTAATGAATATGGCAATACTTAATACAGAAGGAAAAATTATAAACCCATCACATACATGCTTAAGTAAGCTGCCGCTTTTTACTAGTTTCGTAGCAATAAATATTAGTGTTTGTAGTAGTAAATAGTCATGTCAATGCCATGTTATTTACTTAATTAGTGTCTCAGTCCATAGGTGTCCATAGTCAGTTAGATTCCACCCAAAATCTGATCCTAACAATAGAAACGGAAACTTAAATTTGACATCAACTTAGCTAAATCTCTAGCTAACTGCTTTCAAGTACATGACATGTCATGCAAGAGCCTGATAGATTTAGTAATTATATTTATGTGTTTGTCCATTTTGTATCTATTGCATTTTCATATTTGTGCTGCTTTTTCGCAGTCTGGTTTATTGTGCCGTCTGTCTATTGTACAAGCTGAACAAGTGTTTTTTTTCAAAGCACAATAGCACTGTTGGTTTATACCTAACACTGATCATGACATAATGTACAAACCTCATTAATAACCATCTGTCAACAAACAAGTAGATAAAGTTGTCTCTTTACACTTACACTTACTTTACACTTACATTTACTGTAATTAATAAGCTTTAAATAAACTTTAGGGATAGCCCAGGACAAAATGTACAGTGAAACTTGACAGTAGAACCACGAGGTGGCCAAATTACCATCAAAATCCATAGTAGAGTTGTAAAATAATTTATAGTCAGTTCATAGTCAACCAAGTTTACATTTGTATTGTGAATTTTGGCAGTAGAACCATGAAGTGGCCAAATAAACATCAAAAATCATAGTAGAATTGTAAAAGTTCACATTAAAACTATCAAGCAATTGACAGTTTTACTATGAAGTATCACAGTACATTTTTCCTGGGAGAGTCCTTCAACCAGCTTAACTTCTGAATACGACATTTGTGTACCTAATCTAACACTTTCATTGTGTCTGTATTTAGTGCAGAGTACTACAACTACATCTACTACTGAAAAAAACTCCTGGTTGTTTTGTTCAATGTTTACTCAGTTACGGCTGTATTCAAAGATGGTGACTGGATATGCACAAGCCAACAAATATGCAGTAACATTATTTGTATAGAGTTAATATGACTTTGGTGTCTTATTCAGGTTATGTACACAATGAGTCAAAAGACAAAGTGTGCCATGTCGTGGACCTTTTGCTAAGGATGACAAACTGTTGTTGAGGTTCTTTTATTGGTAGCCAAGAAACCACTGTGTGGCGTGTCCACAGTCCTGGTTTACTGTAATTTTGCTATGAGGGATGCAACAGTGCTGTGTGAAATTGAAAGTCTTTCTGGGGATTGGGTGTTAAAGTCTGATACAGCAGCTGCGTTCCCCAGACATCAGAATCGTCAATTTCATCTTTAGTCACTTGTGACGAGCAACAAAAGTTTTGAACTTTCTGTGTTAATAATTTTTAAACCACATGATATATTGTCTCAAACGATTTCTGAGACAGTTCCAGACATAGCCTAAAAGCTAGGTCCCCTCACCTATTACTTGCAGGGGTATTCAGATACAAAATAAAAGGGTGTCCTGTGACTTTTGACTCAGCCAGTAGTTTAAGCCCTCAAGCTTGCAAGCTTTTTCTATGTAGATATGTTAGTGCATGAGTTAATTTAGTTCATTAATCTTGAAGAAATATAATCCTCAAAAAATTCAGATGACAGAAAAACCAACAGCTGGATGTTTCATAGGAATGTGGTAGTCACACTGAAACAGTTTAATTGAAAAGTCATATGTCAGTACAATATACATTATATTAGTATATGTTAATCATGTTTAACAGGCACGCATTTCCTTTTAATAATGCACCAAATAATATACGGGACCTTTTCATTAACTGCCTTACTCAGTTTTAGCTCTTATTTAAAGTCGTTCAAGTTATAGAGGTTTTGGGCATGTAGTTGATCTTTCAGTTTGCCTTGCCTGAGTGGGCATGCATGTAAAATGTCAAAGAAAGGTCTATGTAAGGGGTGATGCAGATCAGCCAATGTGATATAAGCAGTTGTGAAATGTCTAAGTAAATGTAAATGCTTAACCGGCAGTTTAAATACTAAAACTCAACTTCTGTACTAACCCCTTGATATGCAGTATTAACTAAACTCCAAAATTACCCATTGGACTTATTTGATTATTTGATAAGCAGCAAAACCTTTTTTTAACTGCAACATCCTTTTCTCTTGCAAAATTTGTTAAAGAATGTTCATTTTCTCTGTACTATTTACTTTTGTATGATGGACAGTGAATTACTTATCACGCAAACTAGCATTTTTTACAACTGAATGGTTTATACTAAACACGTACGAGTCATTTAGTGATGGAACTTGTTCCACTTAGCCTTTAGGATGACCTTGTTAAGGGCAGTTCTTATAACAACATCGTTCTTCCTTCACTTTTGATGCAGTAACAATGTCTCCCATTCATAACAAAAGAGGAGAAACACTAGGACACCTACCTTCTCAGATAATCTGTGTTTCACTTTTTCTCTTCTTCTTAAATTCCGTTTGATTTAACACACATGCTGGAGGAAACAGACAGTGCATGTGCCTATGTGTTTCATGCTAGTATGTTTCCACCATGTGTTTCAAGAAACTGAGTTTTACTTAGGAAAATCAGTAATGCTTTCCTTCCTGTAAGAAATGCCTGCATTGTAATGACTTTTCTAACTACTCACACAAGTTCCAGACATTGAAAAAGGAAGCTGATAAAATACCACAAAAGACAATCTCAGAGTCAGTAAATCCCAGTGTTAATCATAGCGAGCTTCTCATAAATGTCTTTCATATCTTTTTTTTCCTGGAACACACAACAGAGTACCACAGTGTTGTTACAGGAGAGAATAAATAGTCATGTTAACTTTAAATACAGCACCTCTCAAAGAACTATAAAATTAAAGGAACATTATAAAAAGAAGGTAAAAGGTCCTGGAAAACAACACAGAAAATGTAAATGAGTAGCCAATGTGAAACTAATAAAAGTTAATAAGATCTAACGTTATCTCAGTTTCATTCCACTTTTCCTGGTGAGAGTCCTATGAAGTTCTATTATGTTACTCCTAATTCTATTTAAATAAAATGTGAGTTAATTCTTAATTAAAAAAAAAATGATGAGAGAGCACCTTCACATACTTTATGCTATTATTATATTTTATGTCACATATAGATTTCTGGACAGAATTGTAATGGTTAAGATACATTTTCAACTATTTCCCTGTGTATTACTGCATGTTGCTTACTCATAATTTCACAGAGATACTGGCTAGCACCTTTTGCCTTTTTTTTTTGTTTTTGACGTCAATAATATATCAGTATGAGTATGTAGGTACATTGTTGACTGTCACCCACAGAAGGTGGGAATTTACCTGTCCAGCAGTTCAGTTCAATTTATGTCTACATGATGTCCACGGATACACTGTCTATAATATTGCCTAAATTGTCTTCCTATATCTAACTAATATACTAACTAATAT
>JAUZSU010132690.1:0-16507 GCA_034780255.1 Parotocinclus maculicauda
AACAAGATCATCAGAAAAGCAAATGAAAAGTCAAAGAAAGTTGTTTGATTACACAAATGAGATGCAAACTCAATTATGGTAATTCAGTAGCAAGTGATATATTCATGGAGGTGAACAAAAGCATGTTAAACTGGATGAGAGAACGACATATTGACTGTTTCAGTAGGGTGTGAGGTCACCCAAGACTGCCAAAACACACTGACAGTGATGGGGCATGGACAGAATCAGATTGTCCAGTAGATCTTGTGGTATCCTCTTCATATTCATTTTAAAATATCCCCTAATTATTTATGAACAGTGTAAATTTTCATGCATACTAATCCATTCATATGTTGTGTACTTGTGTGTTCTAAACCCTGTTTTTGTGTAAACCCTGTAGAAATCAAAGACTTTATTACATGCATGAAAAATATATTTTTAGTTTTCAATATAGCCTACTATTGACAGTAAAATAAGCTACAAACCTTTATATAAAAAAGGCCAGGCATGCAAAAATACTGTGATATATCATGAAACTGGCAGAATATTTTAAAAATATACCACCCAGCACTAGTCAAATGTATCCCTGCCCTTGTCTTCTCAGGAATGCTAATTCTACTTATAACGTCTATCTAACTAATAATACACTTAATGCTGCTCTAGAGAAAAATCTTCTTTCAGTTACTTCCATTAGGTAGCAGACCATCAACATGCTTGATTTGGCACAGCACAGACATGTCCAAACCAAGTGCTCTTGTCGATTGCAACCCATCCAGGCTTGAGATTGGCACTGGGAGTACACCCCCCAGCAGCACCACCCAGTATTGAGCACAGAGCCTTTAACACTGCTGTCTCCAGCAACTGGCTCTTCCCATTGAGCCACAAAGGCTATGTAATGTGCCCCTAGATAAGTAAGTATACATTTTAACATCTGTTGATTGAACTGTGACTCGACAGCACTGTGCCACCGTGCCGCCCCAAACAATCCCATGATTTATGAAATGTACTTTAAATTTGTGTTTTGATAACCAGGGATGAACTGGATTATATCACATTACCTTTTGCTGATGAAGATGTGGTCATCAAGGGAGCTTGACTTAAATTTGGCATTTTGTTTAAGTCCTGTCCCCCTGCCATGCTTGTGGTTGTCACCAATGTCGAATATCCATCAAAAGTCCCATCAGTGGTCTCAGGCTCCAAAGTCTGGTGTGGTGAAATTCCTGTAGCCAATATTCTGTCCACAGGTTTCTTTGTTGATCCCAACAGAACAGTACTGAATATATTCTGCAGGTGTGTGATGCCAACATTTTGAGAAAAAACTGTTTTTGTGGTTGTGGACCGCATTACATTTGGTGAAGTAGATATTAGCCTGGTCTCTGAGGAAGGCTTTGACTGAAAAGCAGAAGTTGTCACACTGTCATTTTCAGGCCACTTAGTTTCAGTGATTTGAAGTTTGTCAGACTGTTGGGTCGTGTTCCTGGCAGCCCATACAAAAGTTGTCTCTTGTCCAGAACTTGGAGGAAGTGTAGTGTGTAGCGCTTTTTCTGTTGGGCTGCCTTTATTGGGAGGCCAAAATTCAAGGTCATAATTCTGTTCAGACTCAGGCAAGAGATTAGGCTTGTCTGTTTGGAGCCGTTTTCTAAGCAGCACTTCTTTTGGTGTCTTGGTACCTCTTCGTTTCACTGGAGTGCCTATCTGTGATGAGCTTATCAGAATGTCTACGGGGTGTGTGGTAGTTGTGTGGAAGGTGTGACTAGTTGATACTTCCAATGTGTACCCTATGTTGTTGATTTCTGGACTCTCTGTTGTTTTCGTTTCCACTGTCGTGGTGACCAGTGTCTTTCCCTGTGAGATTGAAGCCTCATTTGTCTGTGCTGAGGGCTTTGACCCATATCTATTGAGTTTATCATTAGCAGAACCTAAGGACAAGAACAGAATGCAAACTAGCACAGTGCTGTGCAGGAGAAGCATGCTGCCTGCCTTTTTATGGCTTCTTACAGGTCACATGATGTCCTTCATTCAGTAGCACACCAGCCACACTGGAGCTCAATATGACCTAAAAGCAGATAAAGAAAATACAATACATTGCAGTAGAGCTTGTTTTGTCTTTGAACTTTGCAACATAATCAGTTTCCTGAATCTGTTTTAATTAGTAGTTTAAACCCTTTAAACGGAATAATCTGATATCACTTACTATCTTTACTACTTGACAAAATCACATTCTGAGTAATCTGTTAAAGCACTGGCTATAGGGACCTCTTTTAAAATACAAAAGGGATAATAGAGTTTGGAAGAATTTGGGTGTTGGGGAGGGGAGTATAGAACCCAGGAGTTGTTTTTGAGAGTTTTGGTCAATTAGGTTGCCTCAGTGAAGTCAGTGGATCACCCCTGGAATTTCTCTCTGAACCTACAGTGAAACCTTGGTTCTATAGATGGGCTTCCAACTGTCCCAGACCACTTCCTCCATCTGCTCTCTGTAAGAAACACACAACTGATTTGTTTTTAAAAAACAGGATGAATTGTCTGAACCATCCCAGTGGAAACACTGGTTTGTGTTCAGTCTGTAAATACATTTTATTTCTCCCTTCCTCCTTTAAAGCGCCCCCCTCTTTGTTCTTGTTTTCTTCTTTGATATATGTTCAACTGACTTAATACCCTGACCATACAAACTTAGCCTGGTAGTCACTGCTGCTACACTTGACCTCCTTTACGGCTCCTGGAAAAATGATGGAATCACCATAGAGGTTGTCTTTAGAGCCTTTTTAACAATACATATTTCACAGATCAATTTTGTATTATGTGACCAAACAAGATTAAATTTAACCTATTAATTGCCAAAAAAATTTCTGAACATTTTTTACTTTATTTCTGTCCGCCTTTATTCCATCGCATCCCATCCCATCCCATCCCATCCCATCAGAAGGCAAGTTAAAGTACCCGATCCCCAAATGTGGATCATGGTTTTTAATGGGTTAATTATTTTTATTAATGGCATAATATTTTCAGATAGAGCTGAGGGGGAAAACATGGAATCACCTTGTAATTTGCAATTCTAAAACAAATACTAGCACATGACTAAAAACACATATTAGTCTTCAGTTTAATATGACTACAGCCCATACCAAGCTGTGGAGCTAACTGAAAGAAAACATGGCCCCACAGGAGAGCTGCCAATTGAAACAATGGAAAGGATAATAACATGCGTCAAAATAAGTCGTATTTCCCAGTTAGCCATGTTTAAAATTTGGTGTAAACATAAATAAAATGGGAAGGATGTAAAAAGAAAAACATACAAAGATACCAAAGTGACAGGAAAGTAATATGTTAATAAGTACGCAAATATGCAAGAGAAGCAAAAAGAGAAAATGCTGAACAGAAGCAACCGTGGAGTGTGGATGATTTAATAAAACTGATATGCAATGAATCACAAATTTTTACTGGTCAGAGATTGGAGGTGATGCTGGAACTGTTGCATGGTGTTATTCCAATAAACCATTCAACCCCAAATTAGAAATAGCTGAGTCAGTATGGAAAAAAACTACACTGTCTTTACATTTTTACCACTTATACCACTTTGTAATGTTGCAATTCCTTTTTACCACACTCGAAAGATATGTTGGCACAGGGGATAACAAATAATTTAGTGTTTTAGATGTTGTTTTGTCTCATTATTCCTGAAAACAGATCTTAAGATATGCACCAGTATGAGAACATCAGTCTAAATGACCGTTGCCAAGGGCATTAACACAAGCCTATAACATGACAGACCCTGGCTTTTAGTCACATCGATAAAATACTGGGTGGTGCTTCTTTGGTCTTTGGTCCGGCACATTTAGCATCCATTTCTTCCAAAAATGATCGGGAATACTGATTAGTCTGACCACAACACACATTTCCACTGTGTGATGGCCCATTTCAGATGTCTCTGAGTGCAGGGAAGTCTGCATCTGGATATGGTTGACATAAGGCTTCTTTTTTGTACAGTAAAGTTTTACTAGCATTTATGAATATAACTACAAATTGTAGTTCTTGACAAAAGGTTTTAAAAAGAAATCGATGCAAGTGACAAATCATGGTTCTTGATAGAGTGCCATCTGAGGAATCACAGGTTTGCAATTTCTTCATATCCCTTGAATCGTTTAGTGGTATTATTCTTTGTAGAAAAAGAAATATGTCATTCCACTCTTTCTCTGTGGAACATTTTCTAATATTTTTTGGACAAACTAGAGAAACCTCAAGACATGGTCTTTCATGGATACAGTTTCTGTATTAAATCATGATTACCCTCACCTGTTGACATAACCTGTTTGAAATCACATCATTACTTAGTTTTTTAATCACATTGCCACCCTGCCCCTGGCCTAAAATGCTTGAATTTGGTGTATATTGACAAACAAAATAAAATTTTGACCAGATAAATCATGAAATATCTTAGCTTCATACTGTTTGCAATGAACAAAGTAAAAACAAATGTAGGTGACACTGAGCTTATGTGGAATATGTGGTAAGATTTTTTTTCTTGTTTCCAGCATGTTCGACTAACAAAAATATTAGATGTCATATCAGTGGTTTTTACTATAAAGTAAAGGGAAGATCCTGTGATAATTCCATACAATTTACTCAGGGGTAGTACTCTCAGCTATCACTCTTTGGTGGTCTGGATAGTTTAGGCCAACATGTTATGTTGATTTGTGAAGTTCTGCAATATTAGCCCATGCCTTTTTATACTGCTGAATCTAGTCAAAGATGCGTATTTTCTTTTCACATTTTTACCAGCCATATAACACGATATCATGTCACTCACAGAAAGAGCTGTGACAGTTTGGAGCGCTTGTCTGTAAAAACCATAAGCACTCTGTGATATATGTTTTATGGAGTCTACAGTGTTTCCTTAGTTTTGATTAATAGTAGTAATAAGTCAATAACTAGTAATAACTGTACTATGCATATTGTTATGTACCATAGTCTTTAATTTGTGGTTGTTACCCTGCAAGGTTTGATTTAGACTAACGACAACAATCCTAAGCCTCTTTCTGGCACTAAACAATTAATTTGTTACCACGACCTGAACACATTTGCTCTCTGTGAAGGTACACATCATTACAGACCTTCTACTGTAGTGTGGTGGAGTGCTCTGTGCTCTGCAATCTGTACAGGCTGCTCATGTTTATCTCATGCTGAGCTCTGCAGCATCTCTTAAATATATCCTAAGGGTCAGTGCTAGACTGTTAGCACACACCTACCTTAAAACATCAATACGACGAAACCTGTTGAGTAGTGACAGCTCCTTGTTAATCCCCATCTCTTAATGAGGTGTTAATAATTTTGCTCCTTCAATCCTATATATGCAAACTGACGCACGCTGTGTCGCCCCGCAGGAAGCAAGTTAATTAATTCTCGGTGGTGAAACGTGAGTAGTCATGTGTCACGGTTATGTTTTTGCTAGGTGTTTGCTTGCTGCATCTGGATCACCTGATTCTTTCACATGATGCCAGCTGTCGGTTACCAGTTGAGCCGAATTCACTACGTCTTACTAAAGCCTCTGTCTTATTATGAAGCTCTCAAAAGAGACCTACACTGCAAATTGCTTATCCTTGTCTATGCTCATTAAAGATGTAGCAGGAATAAAGTTCGTATAGATGTCCATGAAGGGTGACCAGCCACGCACATCCACTGCATACTGCAGGTCTAACCTTGATTAGAACAACCCATTAGCTGCTCGCTCTCTCTATCTATCTCTCTCTCTCTCTCTCTCTCTCTCTCTCTCTCTCGCGTGTTGTCATATTTAAATCTTCTTCAATTACATATGAACATATAGCCCACAAGCTTTACATACCGTTTCCAAGTGTAGGAGGAAGGAAAGGAATATGGACTCCGATATAAGAACACGTCCACGTTCAGCTGCAGTATGATCTGCCTCCGTGCTTGCGAATAGCAGAGCTTCAGTGCATTGCTCGTTCTGTTCCTCCCTCCCTTCAGCACTGATGTGCCTACCTCTCATTACCTTCCCCTGTTATGACTGTGTTTATTAGAAGCGGGTATTACTGTAGTAATACCAATATAATGTAATTATCACTATACAGCACTGTACACTATACAGCCCATCTAGGGGATACTATTTTTATAGTTTTATGTGCACTGCTAGTATGAATATACTGTTCTGGTAGAGGGGTATTCAGCTTTCTACTCCTTTACTTGGTACTGTAGCCATAAATGTTTACGAAAAAATTGTGCTATCCCCCTTCTCTGTTTCCACCCCTTTGCCAACCATGACACTCTTTTAAGGACAGTTAATAACTTTTAAGGCTAATTTCAATCACAATAGAAGGGGTCATGCCTCAAATGAGCACAGAATACTGGGTCTATACCCAGACTGAAATGTGCAATGTCTCTTTACCCACATATATTAGCCTATTCTTGCATGTTATTTGCAAGCTATTGATTAATTGTGTATTTCAAGTCCTGTGTTCCCACTGTAATGGAACATTCTCTCGTGATAGCCTGAGTTATCCAGATTTACAAATCTAAAGCAGCCCTGCCTAGGGAAATGTAATTTCCTGATTAGACATGTCACATACAGGCTAAATTCCTAGCAAATCTCTGGTTGAAGCCAGTGAGGCACTACCTCTATACACTATATCAAATACACATTTAAACTGAGAAGTTAATGTCAGCTTTACTAATATGACTAGACAAATAATATGACAAATATATATATATATATTGCTCTTTTATATTCCCTGATCACTTTATTAGGTACACCTCGTTGTTTCTTGATTAATTGGGCTCTTAATTAAGTCGGTTCCACTTACCACATATATGCACTTTGTAGTTCTAAATTACAGACTATAGTCCATCTGTTTCTCCACATACTTCGTTTATCTCCTTTACTCTGTTCTGTAATGGTTACAGGGTCACCACAGATCAGTTACTATTTTGCTTTTGGGTCATTCTGACCACTACAGAGACAATAACGTGGTGGTATGTTAGTGTGTGTTGTGCTGATATTATTATATTGAATATATCAGACAAAGCAGTGCTTCTGACCTTAGGGTCACTGCTGGACTTAGAATAATCAACCAAAAAAAACTGTTCAAGAATTACCAACACAAGCTGTGCAACAACTGATGAGTTACAGTCTCTGACTTTACATCTACAAGGCGGAGCAATATGGTAGAGTGCACATTGAGTGGGCACAGTGTTTAAAAACTCCAGCAGCACTGGTGTGTCTGATCCAATCATATTAGCAAAACACACACTAACACATCCCACTGCAGTGCTAAGAATAATTCAAAGCACAGTTTACAATTTGTAGTGATCCTGTGGGCATCTTGACTATAAGAGGGCAGATTAATGGCAACTAACACTGTAAGTAGAGAAAAAGATGGACTGCAGTGTGTAATTGTAGAATGTAGTGGAGAAAATCTGATGAAATGTGAAGAGTGGTGGTGTACCCAATAAAGTGATATATTTATACAGTTATAATGTAAATAACTACATATTCACACATTGTTATCAGTCAAAGTAAGATATTATATTTAAGTATCAATGGTATTATATGGCAAATATATTTTATTCATTCATCCATTTATTCAGTTTGTCAGTCAGTTAAAAATCATGTGTAATAATCCTATCAGATATGTTTGTCAAGCCCTGGCCTTCAAAATCACTTACCAGCAATAGTAATTATAGTACGGTAATAATGACAGTAATATAATAAATACAGTATATAGTATAATATTATGAAAACTAAGGTATAATACATTAGTGTATTGTAAATGTGAGGGGTGTATTCACTTACATACTCACTTATGTGAAATACTGTATCTATATATAGTATATACAGTATCATGTGTGAATATGTAGTTATTTACATTATAATTGTAGAAACATATCATTTTATTGGGTACACCACCACTCCACACATTTCATAAGATTTTCTCCACTACATTCTACAATTACACACTGCAGTCCATCTTTTTCTCTACTTACTGTGTTAGTATTGTAAATGTAAGTACACCCCTCACATTTACAATACACTGCTTACAAAAATTAGAGGATATTTTAGTATGGGATATTCCATTTTGACGAATTGTCCTAGGCCTCAGGTGTGAATGGGGAGCAGGTGTGTTAAATTTGGTGTTATCACTCTCACATTCTCTAAAACTGGAAGTTCAACATGGTGCCTCGTGGCAAATAACTTTGTGTGAATCTAAAAAATAATTGTTGCTTTACATTATTATTGTTTTTTTGTTTTTTTGTTCTTATGGCATAGGTTTCACTCAGAACAGGCCATGCGACCAAAGAAGTTGAGTGCACATGCACAGTACTATGCATATACATGCACGTGTACAGTTATGCCAAGCATAAACGGTTAGTACAGTTACGAAGAGCATATTACAGACCATATACACCCTTAAAACTGAGATTGGACTGTATCCATTTAGAGTAGTTAACTGGATGTGTAGATAATTTTTAAATGCTTTTTAAACATGTATTTGTAACTAACTGTAACTTTTTAAACTATAACCTATTTTAAAGGATTTAATAGTTAAAGAAATTTCTCCAGTCCAGTACCCGTATCCTTTTTCCATGTCTTTGTAATGTGTGCAGCATGTGGTTTTTCATTGTCTTGGTGAAAAATGTATGGGTGTCCATGGAAAAAATGGCACCTTGAAGACAACATATGCTCCAAGATCTCACTGTACTAGACTGTGGTAACCTAGTTATTAAGGACTGCTTTACTATGGACCAGAAGGTTTAATTCATTACTATCTCTAATTAAACTTAAATAGGATCATCCACATTGACTCTTGGTCCTCCCAAGGTTTCTTCTAAGAGCAACATATGCTGTTGTCATTTTTCAACAACAATGCAAAACCACATACTGAACAAATTACAAAGGGATGACCGTGGAGGAAGAGGATATGGGTATTGGACTGGTCTGCCTGCAGTCCTGACCTGAATGTTTGGAGAATTTGAAACAAAAAATGTGACAACAGTAACCCTGTACTGTTGCACATTTTAAGATGTGTTAAAAGACTGAGACAAAATAACACTTTAAACACCAAATAACTTGCTACCTTCTGTGCCAAAATTTGAGTGTGGCATAGATTTTCTAATGTGAAAATATAGTAATAGTAATATAGTAATGCAATTGTCCTGACTTCAAGTACTGGACATCACACAATAGTGAAAAATCAAAAATATTGACAATTTAAAACATATTGAAGATGTACATATACCAAGATACCCCAAAATGAAACTGAATATCAGTTGAAAATCTAATCTCTATATTAACAAAACAAAACATGTATGTAATTGTTGTCAAACTGATGCCCCGAACATCTGAATCTCTGAATATTGAATAAGTTGCAGATCACATTGATTTGAGACAGCGCTGCTTACTAATATATGCTGGCTGTGCAGGTTCAATACACGGTATGTGCATAACACGTAGACATTGTCAAGAAAGGTCAAGTGTCTGAGTCTCTGAGTAGCAAAGATGGGCAGAGATCTCCAATTTAATAACATTTGAAATGTAATTTGAAATTGAAATGTATAAAAACAATGTTCCTCAGTGAAATATGGGAAGGGATTTGAATATTTCTACAGTGTACAGTTTCATTAAACAATTAAAAGAATCTGGAGGAATTTTCGTTTGTAAAGGGCAAAGGCACAAGCTTAATCTAAAGAGGTGTGATCTTCAATCCCTCAGACACACTGCATCAAGAACTGCCTTTCATCAATAGCTCAAATAACCACATGGGCAAGGGATTACTTTGTCAAACACTACAATGTGGACTTAAATTCACAAATGCAACTAAAAACTTTTCTGTGCTTAAAAGAATCCTTACGTTAACAATGTCCAAAAGCACCATTGACTTCTGTGAGCTCAGAGGCATCTAGGATTGACCATTACACAATGGAAACAAGATCAACATGTATTAGGTTGTGTCAATGTTCTTGGCAAAGGTAATTTTTAATTCTGTTATGGCAGCATTAATGCAGAAAAGTACACCTATATTTTAGAGCTTTCATGCATTTGTCAACAGGACAATGCAAAACAAGTCAAATCAGAAAAAGTTAGGACTGAATTATTGAAAACCCTTCCAGTCTATCTCTCAGGAACATTGTTTCGAAACATTTAAATATTTTTTTTTATAAATTTATTGAGCACTAGAGATCCTCTTTACTTATTAAAGACTTTTTAATAAACACTGCTTTATACCAAATCATGTTTATTGCCACTTCTTAAAATCACCCACTTCATTACTAGCCATAAACTGTCCCAGTCCAAACTTTTATTGGAATGTGTTGCATGCCTGAAATGCAAAGCATGAATCCATTTTGCTTTGTATTAACACTTTAAGAGGCTGGTGCCATAATGAAGTGAGGGATATTTTCTTTCCACACTTTGGGCCTTAATACAAATGTATCATTGTTTAAACAAAACAGCTTACAAGAGTATTGTTCCAATTGTGCCCATCCCTATATAACCATTTACATTTACATTTATGTAATTTAGCAGATGCCCTTATCCAGAGCGACGTACAATGCATAGATCTTACAATCTAAGCAATTATGGGTTAAGGGCCTTGCTCAGGGACCCTGTGGTAGATTGACAGAGGTGGGATTTGAACCCTGGACCTTCTGGTCCATAGTCCAATACTGTAACCACTAGGCCACCACAGTCCTATTGATCTCATGTCTTGTCAGTTTAATGACAATGAGTACTTAAATGGCCTCCAAAGTCACCAGCTCTCAATCCAATAGAGCATCGTTGGTATGTGGCACAGCAAGAGTATGTACAGTATGTAGGAAACTGGAGAAACGCTGCAAACTTACTTTAACCCTGCATTTCAATAGTATTTTAATATGCCTCTTCCTCACCACTTTTTCATTGAAAAACTCATTCCATGTTCTCCTGTCCTCCCCTTGTACTGTAATTGGCCATTTTTGTGACACAGGTGCTATGTGCTTGAAGTGGGCGAGAGCATGTCCCAAAGACATAATGCATAATGCACAATGAATGTATAATAAATGTTGGCACAAAATAAGAACGTTTGCAAAGGTGATCAAGGGACTTAAATGTGAAAATAAATGATAACCATCTTTATTTCTAAGTCTGGCTCACAAAATGATAAAGGACCGCCTCCATCCAAGCCCATACAGTATATAGATCTATAAGGTACATACACATGCTGTTATGGTAATGAAAGAGTTGTGAAACCCCTGAAAAGGTTTTTCAAAAGCTCTTTATTTAATGATAAATCTCTGAGTACACATACACCACACACCAGAACTGGACGGAGTTTTCTGTTGTCAAAATACAACTACTCTTCAGCTCGCAGAAATTCCACAGAGTAAGGCTTTACTGACATCTTGTGGATACCAGTAATAATGTTTGATAAAGCCATTTCGCATGGAGTGGAGATCTCGTATGTCACTGAGTAACGGTGGCAACGAAAAACTTCCTTAAGGTTATGAAGAAGAAATCTTGGGACAACCAAGACTCAGCATATATGTTATATGTAATAATAAATAAAGCAATAGAGCAGCAATTGTAGAAACAAAATATAATAATAATCAAATACAGTATATGCATAAATCACACAAGTAAAGCCAAATAAACAAAAAAAAACACTAAATCGATTAATATACTTTTTATATAAGAGCAAGATAACCTTTTAGATATACAGTTTAAAACAAATTATACACAGAAAAATTGAAGAAATATCTCCATCATGCTTTTTCCAGCCAATTTCCTTCAGAAAGGCAAAACAAATCAATAAGTACAAATTATAAGGAGATAAGGATGCTCTTGCAATTTACTTTTTTGATTCCACTGTTCTCTTCTGCAGTTTATTATGTTTATGCAATTTTCTTAAGGCACATTTGATATGCAAACTTAAACTTCTACACAGCATTAAAAACTAATAACTGGGCAGCTAAGGCATTTGCTTTGAATCAGCTACTTTCCTTCCTTTGGTGTAGGTCTGTTTTAAATTAGTGCTGCCATTATCTATTGTTATTGTGAGAAATATATTTCACAACTTGTTCTTTTAACATGTCAGCTGTTTGACTATGAACTGTCAAAATAAGTTATGATTTAACATTTTCTGAACTTTAAAAGGAACATGACAATTACAATAATGTTAACAATACAACCCTTCATATTATGATGTTACAGGTTGTTAAAATACATAAAATATATGATGCTACAATTTGTTCATATTTTTAAATTAGAATATTTATTTAGTAATGATATGCTTATCATTCATATAGTGATGCATACTGTGTGTGTAGTTGTAATGTTTCTTTGGCCTCACTATGCTGTACTAAAACTAAGGCTTCAGCAGTCATAATCATTCTATCAAAGCATAGTCTGGCTCAGATAAACTATATGCACTTTCTGATAGCCCTCAACTGATGATCAGAAATAGTAGATAGTATAGTATCATAGTATGTCCTAAGGTGACATATGTATCTGCAAATTTGCTTTGCCTTTTCCACTCTATGTGATTGAGCTGATGTAACCTGTACTTTTCTATTTCTAATAATAGCTGTTGAGCCATGTAAACTGAACGGAAACATTGAGACTTTGAGGGTTGTATGACTTGGAAGTGTGTGTGTAGTAGGGGGCATTATGGTTTCTCTAAAGAGTTGCATTCTCAAACATGAATCATAAATATTTTAGATCAGTGGTTCAACTGGGGAGGAGGGCACGCGAACACAGGACAGGAAGTGACTAAAATTAAGAAATTTCTCATGAGGACAAACACCAAAGCAAATGGTGTAGTAATAGTAATAGTCGTGGCTGATCAGTGTGTATCTTACAGATAAACGTTTTTCAAAATGAAACGAACGCTTGATGGCCTCCATTAGCAACTGTCAACCATTACAATGCACAGCACTGTCTCTAAACAGTGCCTGGAGGCATCTTCTTCAGTGTCCAAAAGAATCTGTAAATTTGGTTAACTGCATACAATGCAATTCATGCAAGATGTGCATAATAATGATAGGAGAGAGTGCAGCAGCCAAATATGGTACAGTACCAGTATCCAATGACACTAGGACAATTTTACACATGTCTAATGGTATCAGAGGGCAACTGATTATTTATTAAGAAGAGTCCTTACTAAATTCTGCAACTGAACGAATCCACTGATATTGCTGGGCAAGCCTAGCTCCTCACCAACCTGTTTTGCCGGCCTCTTCAGTCACACACTACAGGAGAAGCCATGTTTAATGCCTTTAATATATTTGTCCATAAAAATAATTTGGCTTGGGACAAATGCGTTGGCCTATGCATGGATGGTGTGCGGACAATGACAAACCATGAGCATGGCCTAGTTGCTCACGTTCAGTAAGTACCTCCACTTGTGAAATGTAACACATTGCATGGTACATTGAAGCACTAGCTGCTAAAAAATACCAGTTCTCTTTAACTCTGTGCTCAATCAAGCCGATCAAAGTTATAAATCACATCCACTAAACTCTCGATTGTTTGAGGTTCTCTGCCGGAAGATGGTATTAGGGTACGAACAGCTGCCTCTACACACTGAAGTTTGCTGGCTTTACAGGGGGCAGGTTTACAGTGGTTGTATAAACCGCGAGGGGAGGTGAATGCAAGAAATCAAATCGGATCTGGTGAAACATTTGGATGACACTCTATGGCCTGTGTCTCTATCCTATTTGGTCGATATATTTGATGCTTAAATGGTCTCAACTTGTCTTTGCGAGGCCGTGAAACTGCTCCTCACAGTGTTTTGCTCCTCGCAGACAGAGTGGATGTCTGCACAAAAAATCTGGCATGGCCTCATCAGTCGAGGGAACTGCAGCATGTTCCCCAGCCTTGTAGACTTCAGCACTGATGCAGGCATACTGTATCACACGATTTCTCCTCTCTATTTTAATCAACTAAATCCCAAATTGAGCAAGCCTAGGGCGACAGTGGAAAGGAAAGCTTGTGTAAAAAATGCAGACAATATTCCCACCATTAGGCCATTAGTAACTGTAACGCCGGGGTGAAGGAACGGAGGCATACGCGCCGAGGGTCCAGAGGGGTTGGCCTGAGAGCCGAGGGTTCACAAAAACCCCACTATGGTGCCTGCATCTCAAAATCATAATAAGAAACAAAAGAAAACGGAAACGGCGAGCGGGCCGGGGAACCGAGAGCGGCGAGCGGGCCGGGGTACTGAGAGCGGGGAGCGAAAACAGCCTTTAACGGGCTTCAGGCGGGCCGGGGTACCGAGAGCGGCGAGCGAAAACAGCCTCTAACGGGCTTCATGCGGGCCAAAACAGCCTCTAACGGGCGACGAGAGAAATCACAGCCCCCAACGGGCGACGAGCGAAAACACAGCCCCCAACAGGCGACGAGCGAAAACACAGCCCCCAACGGGTGACGAGCAAAAACACAGCCTCTGACGGGCGATGAGAGCGAAAACAGCCTGGACAATAAAAACCCGGGAAGAGAGGGACGGCCTCTAATAGCCGGGAAAACCAGGGACGGCCTCTAATAGCCGGGGAACACCAGGGACGGCCTCTAATAGCTGGGGAACACCAGGGACGGCCTCTAATGGCCGGGGAACACCAGGGACGGCCTTAAATGGGCGAGGAGAACGGGGACGGCGCGGCGAGGTGCGGACTTGACTAGGGCGCGGCGAGGTGCGGACTTAACTAGGGCTGAAAAACTAGGCATGGCGAGAGCTGAAAAAACTAGGCACGGCATGAGACGAATGAACCAAACACGGCATGAGTCGAAAGAACAAAACCGGCAACTCTAAAGATAACCCGAAACCATAAACGTAACAAAACCACAACTAACGGCCAAGGGCGAGGAAAAAAAAACAAACCAGAACATGGGCGGTATTCGCGGCTGAGCGACGGCTGCATCCGCTGTCTCCTGGTAGGCGAAGCTTTATGTAACGCCGGGCATGAAGGAGTCGGAGGCAAACACTGGATGCAGGGCGGGCAGGGATTTATTAAATCCAAACAAAACTGGAACAGAAAGTAACCCAACGCAAAACAAACAAAGTCGAAACAGAAACAAAGCTTCGCACCCGTATGACGCTCCATGCACGTTTAAGTACGGGCGCGGAAGCAGAAACAGCTGTGACGCCTGAGTGGCGCGTAGCTGCGCCGAATGACGCAGCCTGTGGGCGTGACAACCTGTGCTGCTTTACCAGCATTTCCTCTTTCTAAAGAAGCTCTCCACTAAATTTTGGAACGTCACTGTGAGGTCAGCTTCAGATAATAAGCCCTGGCTCACTTTTGGCCTTATAGTGCATTTTCATGGTATTAAGGTTTCTTAAGTTGTCATATCTATTCTGTATGAACAGCAGGGCAGTTGGTGAACTGACTTAGAAGCAAAAGCCATGTGTCATATTGAGAGTCACTGGAGTATTCAGTACAACCTACATCCTACTGCCAGTGCTGGTTAATGATGAATCTAATTGTATGTTTTATATAGTAGTATGTATTTGTTACAAGTTTTTTTATTTTTTTTATTTTAAATAACATAGCTCAGTAATTAGAAGGGGTGTCTACTAACATTTGTCCATATAGTGTGTATATAACACTATAACTTGTTTTATGCATACAGTAACATACACAATAATGTTCAAATAATCCTCAAAGCATGTTGTAAAGAGGTTAATATGCCTCTGTCACAATGAGCTCTGGCGTAACATGGCACTATTAACACTATGTTGCAAACCTGAACCTTTTCTGTGACAAGGCAAAATTATATTGCTCTTTTTCAAAAAGTTTCCTTATATTGTCTAACAGCAGATATTGTTTGGATGAAAGACCGTTCTTGACACAACGCTGACCTCACTGTCAGGGCTGAGAATACTCCACTACAATAGAATTGTGTATTTTATTCCAGATTATCCTTGTCAGAGCCACTGTTTGGTTGGTGTCACATTTTCTGGTAAATTTTGGTCAACTTCATTATAAATGTAGCACAAGTTGAACACATACAGTCAGTCTCTACACCAATGTTGTCCACCCCTCCTTTTGTGGCATTGTAATGGAGGATGATCTCTGTTTTTTGATGTTTCTGTTCACAGATTCTTTCATCCCTATGCAATATACTCATAAGTATCACATTCTTGCCTTTCTTTGGCACATAGGATACCAGGGACGTGTCAGCTCCCACCATGGTCAGCTTCTTCTTTAGGGTCCCAACTTGTGCAAAAAAAAAATGTTGCATGTGATGTTGTGTCCACTTTGTTAGAGTCAGGTCCGGGACAACCCTCATTCTTAGATTTTTTTTAGAGACTCATTCATTCACTTATCTGGCATCCTTGTATAGACTTGTAAGTTCCAAGCATATGATGAAGTGGCATAGGATGAAGTGGCATATGATGAAGTGGCATAAGTGCCAGAGGTGGGAGTAAGTCACACATGTGCAAGTCATAAGCAAGTCTCAAGTCTTAAGCTTTAAGTCTCAAGCAAGTCCCAAGTCACTGTGGAAAAATTCAAGCAAGTCAAGTCAAGTCCCTGCTATAAGTCAAGCAAG
>JAUZSU010132701.1:0-28543 GCA_034780255.1 Parotocinclus maculicauda
AGGAAAAAAATTTAATGAACAGAAGAAAACCGTTGGCTCTCCACCGGAGGGCGGAATTTTTTTTTTTTTATTTTAACCGTTGGTGCTGCGGTGGATCCGAGAAATACCAAAAAAAAAAATTTTTTTTTGTATTCTTCAAATATGATCGTCGGCAGATCTGCGAAACAAGCAATAAAAAAAGTCTGGCCTATTCAAGAATAACACGAGACAGGACAGGTTACATCTTTTTCATTATACAAATGATTTAGGCTGTATGTTATTGATTATGCTTCATTGTAAATATATAGCATTAAATGATAGAGAAGCTGAATCATTATTAATTACGATATTACAGTATTAGTCAAACTAAGGAAATGTAGTCAATCTGAATGCAGATTTTATTTAGTCACATAGAAAAAAGGCTGATTTATTTTTATTTAAATGGGTTGTTGGACTGTTGACATACAATAATAATAGAAAAAAGTTACATTTATAATTAACATTACCTCAGACAGACGCATTAGACTTGGCTGGTCATGACAACAATATCCGAGTCCACCTTACCCCAAGACCCAGACAAGACCAAGTCCAAATGCGGTCGAGACCAAAAAGAGACTGAGACCTCTTGTCTGCGGTTCTGAGAGCATTCTAGAGGCAGAGGCCGAACTTGATTTCTATAACACTAAGTAGTGCCACATCTGCTGGTGCAGGGAATCCTAAATGACTGTGAAAACCACAGTAATAATCTGGATATTTTAATGGGTGTATATAATCTTATCTAATTACAATTAGCATTTTTGGTATCCCTATAGCAAACTAGCTTCAACAAATAAGTTTATATTTTATTTGTTTATTAAAGTGTCTTCAGACTTTGGTCAGGCACATTTTTAAAAAATGCAAAGACAAGCTGTATGGTTCAACTTGAAATACAGGGTGAGTCAAAAGTCGCCGAAAAGTCTATGGATATGATATGGCAGCTTTGTTTCCTGGACATCAGAATCGTCAATTCCATCTTCAGTTATCTGTGATGAACAACAAAAGTTTTCTGTTCTGATAACTTTGGAACCACAAGAGATATTACAAGTCTGATTTTGCTAATCGATTTGTGAGATAATTCTGGTCTTCTTTGACATGCTACATGACCACCTTCACATTGTAAAACTTGCCTGTGATTGCTTGGGTTTTCAGATATATAATTTTCCCTCTTGTTTCTAAAATAAAAGGTTGTCCTAGTTATGGTGAATATAATCACTTGCCACTTTTTAAATTACTAACTTTGTTTAAACTTAATTTATAATTTAATGTAATAGTTTACACAGTACTGTGCATAGGGCCACTATTAGGCTAAATATACCTTTGTTTTAGCAATATAATTAATTGTATAATTACATATATAAATATTTCTCAATCTCTTTATTAGAATTCAACCAGAAAATACAATAAATTTTCCGTATTAAAGATTATGCAGTATTAAAAACTGAAAAAAGGCTACTGGGGCAAATATTTAGTGTGACATTGCCTTAAACATGAGCAATAGCCGCATCTGGCAGCTTCACCAGGATGCCAAGTTGACACTTATATAGTCTGAAGAAGATTGTTCAAGAATGGTATTTTTTGGAAGGGCAACCAGGGGAAAAGGCTAAGATATGCTAAGGCTCACAAAGATTGGAAGGAAGATCAGTGAAAAAGAGTATTCAAACATCAACAATATGTTATACATGGGAATTATAAGCATTATACAACAGTGGTGGCCCAATACTTTTGTACAGTATTGTGTATTTTTATGTATATTTCAGTTAGGTTGTGTTTCTACTGTACACTCCTGGGCAATAAACAAACAAAAAAAAACCTAAAAAGGCTAAACTTAAAACTGCATAATATACATTTTCAAATTATTACCAATAAACCATTGGTCAGAAAAGTAGTAACAACAAAGAAAATGCACTTTTGATACCTGAGACAATTAATTTCTTACTGTGCATTGCTGCTGTGAACTGTTGGGGTAAGAAACTGAAAACTGGGAAATTCCCTTACAGAGTCATCTTGTACACAAAGATAAAATCAGAAAAAGGTTTAGATAATTTTTGTCTACACCCAAAGTAACACATATCTGGTCCAAAATTTTCCAAAATATATTTTGCCTTGTTAGCATGCTTGTATTCTTTTCCTGTGCTTGTGTGATTTTTCTAAGGGTACCTTGTTGATGTATAATGGTGTGTTCAGTCAGCTGACACCTCTAAAGTATCCCAGTGTGTGTGCATATGCCTAACTTTGAATTGGCACCTCGTGTGGGGTTGGTTTTACCTTGCACACTGGTCAATTAGGACCCTGCTCCCCATGGCCCTGAATTATAAATAAAGCAGGTATGAAAATGAATGAATAAATTATTAATCAGCATCACAATTTCAGGTGAATTCTTTAGAAGCTCCAGTCAGGCTAACTGATTAGAGGTTTTTGTCTGGCCACTCTGCAGTAAAGCCCAGATTGGTGAAGTGCAGCAGGGATTGTTGATCTTCAGAAAGTTCCTCCCATATGAAGCCACTTTTTACGGTGAGCATTGTCCTTATTAAGAACGTTGTTGGGTCTTCTTTAGAAAACAACTATTTAATTATGGAAGCCTTTCTGAACTCTGATGTATTAGCTGACTTTTTACAGTGAAACAGCTCACCAGTACCACACTATGACAGCTCGTCCTCTATGCTTAACATTTTTAGAAACTTCAGTAACTTCTCACCAGGTCTTTGCACTTCTCTGGTTCAACCACATACAGCCAAATCATGATTCATCACTGTACCATTCACTAAACCAAACAATCCATGTTCTGCCAAACATCTGTCCTTCGTATTTTTCTCAGAAAGCAAGGTTAAAAACTATATTCCAGACACAAAACCTGAATTAGGCAACCTTCTGGTAGTTTTTTTTTTAAATAGTCTCATTTTCCTGCACAGTTTATAGCAGGAGTATACAGACTGCATAATTGCAAAGCAGCAAAAAAATATATACTTATGTTTTAAGGCTCTACATAGTTAGGAAAGGAAGAACAATTAAAATAATGATTTTATTTGGAAATCTATGTGATGCTATTGCTGAACTCATGTAACCTCACAAACTCTTATACTCTTATTACTCTTGTGTGAAAGGCTGAAGGTTTGAGGCTGTAATTTCTCTAGGACACAAACTGTTCACTAAATTAGGAGCTACTTAAAAATATAAATATCCCCTAATTATTGTGAACAGTGTATTAAAGGTCTGCATTCTGGTCTGCTCGCGTGCCACAGACCCAGCCTCTCGTGACTCAAGGAACTTTGAAACCTGGAAGCCCCCTGGCAAGACTGAAATGCAGACACAGACAGACAAAACACAGACACAATCGGATCTTTAACCTGGTGGAGCAGGGTAGCCTTGCCCTTAGGTGAGGGGATGCATCGCACTTGCAAAGACAACTGGGGATGCCTCATAACAAAGACTCCAAACAGAACTTTAACTTCTCCATGCTGATATATGGACCAGTGTCTCTCAGCAGCTGGCTTTTCAAACTGGTTTTTATCCTGCCTCTGGCTAGGCAAGGTTTGATATTCTACCTTGACCTGGGGGGTTTCTGCACTGTTTTTCACAAAAAGTCTTATAAATGAGGTTTAAGTTTAACTTTAATTTACAAGGATATGCATGAACTGATAATGTTGTTGCAGATAGCGGCAAAAAAAGAAATACTTGTCCTGGTGTCAGTTTGTACTAACATTATGATCAATTAAACTGCAAAAGTTGTAACAAGGTAACAGCATTGCACAATAGTAGTACAAGCAACCACTAATGAAACATAGCTTTAGAAGTAACATTAAAGTCACAGGATTTCATTTAATCTAAAAGTCAAAGTCTAAAATGTATTTTAAAGCAATAAACATTGTGTTTTTGTAAAAGATGAACAGTGTTATACGTGCAGAGGTATATAGGTCAAGTTCAGAAAGTCCTCTTCAGGTTCATTAATTCAAGACTGCATGTAAAGCTATTGAATTTAATTTATTGACTGATAGAAATAATGATTCTTTGACTCGTAATAAAATGTATCCAAACTTTATGAACACGTAGTAATATAATATATATTAATGCAAGTTAATATATACTTATAAAGTTAATGTATACTTCTATATCATACTCATTAGTTTAAAACCAAGTATTGAATATCTTATGCAATTTATTGAATAGTGGATAAACAAAAAATATTGTTGTCACTACCACAGATTTTCCTCACTACATTTCCCAACACTCTGCACTCCATCAAATATATCACAGACAGACAATTTTCTCGAGAGTACAGATGAGTGTCACACTGTGTATCGCTTGCCAGAATCTGGCAAATAATAAAAAAATAAAAATCTATATTAAAATTTCAGAGTACAGTTTATGCTGATTGGGTAAATAGGTGTTTTATTTGATTCCTATCAAAATATTGTAAGCTGGCCCATCATGAAACAGATACTATCTGTATTCACAAGAGCAAACTATAAAAAAGAATAATAAAGAACATTCCAACTAGAGCAAAAGTGCAGTTAGCAGTCTTAGTGTTAGCCTCTGGCTACTTGATTGCATGTGGTTCTTCTTGTTAGACATTGCTTATGATACTCTGTTAGTAAGGTTCTAGTGTTTTGTCTCTAAATAAACAATTAACTAGTTTATATATTCTATTAGTCTTCCATTTGTTGGACTATGCTACATGACCCAAAGAACTTAAACTAAGAGGTTCCACTCCAGATCAGAAAGAAACTAAATTCAACCCAGTGGGGCACTGGCAACTTTGGACAGAGACAGAACTGGGAATATAAGCCAGGATCTCTGAGGGGTACAGAAGCTTTGTCACTAGTTTCCATGGCTTACAGGGAGATGGTATGGTGAGAACTCTATAACGGTTCTGTCTGGGTTCTATAATGGTCCCAGGTTTAGATCCGGTTCTGTCTGTTGATTAGTTTCTGAGTCCAGGTCTTGGAGTCCTTTGGTTTACAGGAGTGGGTCTGGTGCATAAACAGACCACAGCTGCCCACACTGTGACAGACATAGCTCTTGTCATAATATAATCCAACAAAATCTTTCTTACTCATGACAAATATTCTGTGAGGTGTACTGCAGCATGCTCTGTCTTGCTCACCTTTGTGAATATCCACATGAATATAATCTACCTTACTGAGAGGATAATGCAGAAATACAGACATACAGTATTTTCCCTTAGACCATGTGAGTCAGAGAAGAGTAAAGAGGTTAAGTAAGAGGAGGAGTGAGGTGGATTGAAGAGTGGTAGCTCCCAAAAGTATTCCATCAAAGAGTAGCGGGATACCAGGGACTGAGCTTTAGCCTGGAGGCAAGTAACCACTGGTCTCCCAAGTACATATTCCAAAGTCGGCTTGGATAGGCAAAAGCACAGATCAAAAGCAACTACTGTGCCAAAGCGGTTGTAGAGAAGAAAGAAAGGGATATGGGAGTCCCTGATATCACCCCAATTAAAGAACTCTTGCCCTTCCCAAGACTTCCTAACATACAGTAGAGAAAAATTTGTGAACCCTTTAGAATTTTCTATATTCCTGCATAAATATGACGTATTACTTCATCAGATTAACACAAAGTACAAAACAGTAGTTAAACAGACCACAATTAACATGGCCATTCCAGCACATTAACAACCAGTATTCTTGGAGCCATTGCAGATGCAGCAAACACGCCCAAATTATGATACTATCACAGATAAGATAAGGTTTATATGCTAAAATGTGGTTTTTAGTCTCTAATCATAACACTTCTTATTTAAACCAAAAGTTTTGGTCTCATCTATCCACGAAGCATTTCTCCAGTAACTTTCTGGCATGGCCACTGATCATCAGGACCTTGTCTAAAGCCCAACAGTTGCAGCCTGGCACAGCCAAGTTTTAAATTCACAAGCATATGATTATTAATTCTAAACTTTAATCACAGCACAACACACGGATAACCCTCAGCACTGTAGGCAAAGAAGCTCTGTTTACTTTTCTTGTGTACACTGGGGATTATGACCTGGTAACCAGACTTGAGGTTACACTTCTTGAAGTGTTTAGTCTGCAAACAGGCCACAAAAGAGAGATTAATACTGTTAATCCACTGAGCACAAGGATGAAGTGGAGAAGGCACTTGTGCTCCAATAGCTGACAAAATGCTTGCACCAGATTGATCTGCATGCCCTCAATCCTTGAAGAAAACTGTAAAAGAGCAAAAAAGAGCGAATGATAGTGATATCATCTCTCCAACTCTTCCCCTCTCTCTGTCTGTTGGGGGTATATCTAGTGTCTCTGAGTGTGCCATTAGCGTGTCAGGCAGATAACGAGCGCTGCCTCTGCCTTTAAAATCAGAAAAGGATATTTTCTGGGTTATTTTCAAACCATCAGAAATACTAAATGGCAAACTGTAGTCACTTCAGCAGCTTAAGCAGTTTTCTGTTTGATTGAGCCTCTAGGGGGAATACTGCACTACATCAGAAATGGCTATATAATGAAAACGCCGGCACTTCTCTTATTGATGGGGATTAGGAAGGCATAATGAGGAGGAGGGGTCACCCAGCCCTGTGTGGCATGAATATGATTATCTAATGGATGGCCAAAAAGCGTGCTAAATCCTCTAAAGCACATGGCCTTTCCTGGCGTTATCTTTGCCCCTGGCTGAATTTTTATTCATCTGTTTTTATGCCATTCTGTTTTTTTGCCTTAAGTTATCCTCGCTTTCTCACTTATCTTCAAGCTCCTTGTCTTTCTCTAACATATTGTACACTACCAAGTGTCTATCTGTACAGAAGCATTCTTTAATCCCTCTGTTCTCCTTGATCACTTTAAGTTACTGTTTGCTTCTCAAGGCAAAAACAATATTGGTAGTTTTTAATTTTTCAAACTTTGATGCATCTACACACACTATTGTGGCTGTTTGAATTTAGGTCACTTTCTCCAAACCAAATCGAGTTTTCCAGTCGCCAGTGGAAATCATGCATAGCTGATATTAAGTAATGTAGTAGCAGAATAAGTAGTAGTAGAACCTCAAAGTCCTAATTTTATTCTTCTGACAAGATAAATGTTAAATGCTATGTAAAAAAGAGAGGGTTTTATTCAGTTGGAACTGATTTGGATCTTAAAAGTTACATCGCACTACTTATAGGCTAGGTATAGCAATGCTCCACATTTTATACTTTATACGTTTATGCTTACAACTTGTAATCTTGACTTGTTACTCAGCTGTATAAGGGTATTAATCAGTGGCCCAACAGTGGGGCTTGAGAAATAAAAATACAATGACCCCTTTTATCATTGTACATGTACAACAAGACCCAGTGCACTCTTTTCTACTTAAGGTAACAAAGCAAATAAGAAAGGTTGAATAGATGTAGATGCTATAAAAGTCCAGTGGCACCATCATTTCTTCCTTTCGAATAGTAGCCCTGATCTCTTCCAACTTGTTTTAAAGAAACACAGAATTAAGAATAGCTTTTAAATAAATTGTCTTTCTATCTATATAAAAAAACACACACAACCTTTACAGTTTCAGAAGTGTATTTTTGTTTAGATTCCGAATTATTAAGAATGGACTGTTACTGATGTCTTAAAGCACTTTTGTAAGTCGCTCTGAATAAGGGCATCTGCTAAATACTGTAAATGTAAATGTAAATGTAAAGTTGTAGCACTTGAACCCTCATTTTTTTTAAATAGGTCATTACTAAGTCAGAATTATAACTGGAAAAAAATCTGCATTATATATAAATTATTCAGGTCTGAAAGACAGAAAACTAGTACAAGTGAACCCTAGTGACACTTGCTGAGTGAAAACAGAATCAGTCCTGAAAGGGAGAAAACAACATGGTAACATGGTAACTGTAGCTTTTGTTTTCAGTAAATACAAAGAATTGTACTTTACACCACAGATCTGTACTAAATGTTTTCATGTGTTAAATTAATATTGCCATTTACAATTAAACACTATCTATAAAATATCTACTTGTGACTATGGTAATGTCTATTCAGATTCCATTTCACAGAACGTAATACGAGCCTGAAACAGTGCATACCTGTATACATTTATAGCTATGATTCCACTCCTCTTAACAATTTGTACAAGCATGTAGTAAATCCTTCCTCCCAATGCATATGTTTCCATACTGTACATAGTGCAGCAGGGTAGGTAGGGTTCAATATTGATAAAATACTGACAATAAACGTTTCCATTGCTCTTCTTTAACCCTCACCAATGACATGTGGAACATAGTTCAAACAGCGAGTTTAAACAGCACATGCATCTGAACGCTGACAAACATTTTCACCAATAAAAAAACATATCAGTTGGTTCCACTGAGTTTAATAGAAAGATTGCTTATTGTTTTGTTACCTTGTAAAAAGTACGTCCGACTTACTGTACTGTAGATTATAAGGACTTATAAGGAGTTATAGACAGTTCTTGTCAGGCCATGAGCACAACCACACCAATACAGCGGTTGCTCAGTGGTAAGGGCTCTTGACTGCTAATTGGAAGGTTGAGTTCAAATCCCAGCTCTGCCAAGCAAATACTGATAAGCCCTTTTGTAAGGCTCTTAATCTTCAACTGCTCAGCTAAAGCTGGAAGTCACTCTGGGTAAGGATGTCCGCTAAATGTATAATTTCATGTATAATTTCATGTAAAATATCATATCATTTATTATAAGTCAAGGGCTGCTGGCTAATGTAAACCAGGGTAGTCGATCACTTTGAAACTGTGATAAGCTGTGTAGCCACTCGCAGCTAAATGAGGTGCATACAGCGCATACAAAAGTTTCTTATGTACATTTTAAAATTAACTACATTTCTCTAGGGCTAAAGGGGCCCTCTTTCCAAAAATGCACACACACGTTTGTTGGTTCTATTTTTGTTTACAGAGATAAGCTTAAAACACTCATTCAGCGTATCCAGGAGGGTTAAGGCAGGCTGCAGCAGCCCAGCTAAGCAGGTGTATTGGGAAGCCTTCAAGTGTAGTCACAGCACAAAGTATGAAGAATAAAGCTAATTTCGGCTACATTTTGTAGTCCTTGCATTTTTACTATAAGAGCTGACTGTAATAGAGATAGAATTCTCAGTGGAAGTGGAACATTAATAGCTTCTGGATCCTCAGTAAATGGAGTACATGCATGTTAATATGTGTTCATCTTCAATTTATGCACTATACTGTCCTTGGAAATGGAAAGATTGTCTCAAATTACAGTATTTATTTGATTTCATGGAGAGCAGTGATTTTTTCTGTGGTGTCCCAACATTGACTTTGGGGCTGTGCTGGTTGAGGCTAAGGTACTTGGCGATTGACGAGAAGGTCCATGACTCAAATCCAAATCCAAGTTCTGACTGAGCATGACCCCAGCATTATATAGCCTATATAGAGTTATTCAATAGGACAGCAGCTGTCTAATCCGTTCTAGCAGGTACCAACATCTTAGTGTAGTGTTTAAAAATGGTCATCAATTACATCTCTTAATGAGAAATATAAACTCTTGTGAGCTGCTCATCAGTTGTGGTTCACATGATAACTTATAAGGTGTATCATACTTTGTGATACGCTGATTTGTTTAATACTTAGTCCATAATCTAAGCAGTCGATTGTGGCTCTGAACAACAAAGTTAAATAGTTTTGATAGGAAAGTGTGACTGTTAAGTGAATATAATTGAAAGGTAAACTTTCTAGTACCAGGTTAGACCCCCTTATTTAGAACTTGCTGAAGATGCTGGGAACATTCCTCATATTGACATGGCAGCATTACACACTTTCTGCACATCCATGTTTTCAGACCTCGTCCCACCACAGCACAAAGTTGCTCTATTAGTTTGAGATCTGGTGACTATAGAGGCCATTTGAGTACTGTGAATTCATTATCATGTTTAATAATCCAGTGTGAGACGATCTGAGATTTGTGACATGGTTTGTTATCCTGCTGGAAGTAGTAATCTTTAGCTTGTCCAGGGTTCAGGTCGAGGGGGCCTCTCCTACGCTACCTCCGCCATCTCTACTGGGGGGATTCTGAGGCGTTTCCACAACACCTGGACGATGTAATCCCTCCAGCGTGTACTGGGTCTTTCCTGGGGTCTCCTCAAAGTTGGACTTGTCTAAAACACCTCCCTGGAATCTCAGAATACTATCTGTATGCTGGTTTACACACCTGCTTTTTCCATTAAATGGAAACACCTTAGCATGCTTCTTTGTTAAGCATTCTAACTTTTTAGCAAACAACACTTAGTGTATTAATTCATTTAATTGAGCATTGGAGCTCCTTCACAGACCATTCAATGGAATCTCAAATGAACACTAATACTATACACCCATCTTATTAACATAAGTGACTAAGTTATTATAGATTGAGTTATTAGGATTAAGGGAAAGGCTTAATGGAAACTGGTTTGCTGATTATAAGAGAGTGGATGATTAACTAGATAGAAAATATGAACATTATTTGTTAAGTCTAGACTAGTCATGAATGTATTATCCAGGCAAGTGCAAACTATAATATGTTAGCCCACCCTTAATTGTTGTTAGATTAACTTGTATAAATATTAGCAGATCGATTTATAACAGTACCAGTATATAAACAAAGAATGGTACTAATTAGTGAGGTGCATAATTATTAAATAATTCTCAAATGAGTGATATAATTATAAAATACAGAATATGTTTCAATGCTGCCTCACAGCAAGAAGGTCCCGGATTCAATCCCAGGGTGGAGTCTACATGCTACATGTCCTTCCTGTGTCTACATGAGTTTACTTCGGGTACTCGGGTTTCCTCCGACAGTCCAAAGACATGTTAGTTTAATTGGTGTCTCTAAAGTGGCACGTAGTGTGTGTGTGTGTGTGTGTGTGTGTGTGTGTGTGTGTGTGTGTGCTTGTGTGTGTGTGTTCTTGTGTGTGTGTGCCCTACGATGGATTGGGGCCCCGTCCAGGGTTGTTCCTGCCCTTGCGCCCAGAGTTGCAGAGTGGGCACCAGCTGGCCCACGATCCTGTGTGGATTAAGCGGAAGATAATGAATAAAAGAATGAATGTTCTAATGAACTTGCAACATTCTATCGACTAAAGTTGTATAGAAAGATAATAGATGTAACACACTGTGAACTGTGACATGTACAATTTACAGCTGTAATAACGTCTGCTACTTCAAACATCACAATGTATTTACACCTTGAGCCAAAATTTGAAAGGAGTTTAGCATATATGTAATGTAACACTTGTGATAAAACAACAAAAGCAGAAGATTTGGACATGGCTGTCCTGCTACAAACTTCAAACACAAAACGTTTGATTATTTGGTTTAATTAACTTCACTTTCACCATAAATGGCTATTTACAACAAACACAATCAAAGTTACTTTAAAAATAGTCATTCATACTCAGACTGGGACAGTTTAGAATGATTTATTATGTTAATGCATGTCTTTCGACTGTGGGGTATATTTGTAGTTAAAGACTTTTAGTAGTCTTAAGATAAACCTTATAAAAAAGAAAAGAAATTGTATAATTCACTATACATGCATTATCATTCATTATTCGTGCTATATGAATAGATAATATATGATATATGTTGTAAAATACGACACAAAATAATATAATAATAGTAATATAGCCTAAAATAGACTATTATTATATTATTTGTTGTAGTCAAACTAAGGCAATGCAACGTTTGGAAAGAAGTGATGGCGATGAATCTGTTTCAAAAGAAAACGAGTTCTTTGATTGGATAATGTATGAGAAGAGCAGTAACTTGTTTTTTCTGAGAGCAGATTGTATTTAGGGGCCAGAAAGGTTCGGTTTATAATTACATCAGACAGACTCACTGCTCTGTGACCATGGTGGCCCAGTGGTTAAGATGCTGGTCTATGGATTGGAAGGTCGAGGGTTCAGATCCCACCTCTGCCACTGTTGGGTCCCTGAGCAATGCCCTAAAGCCACAATTGTTTGGATTGTAAGACTGTATTCATTGTAGGTTGCTCTGGATAAGGGCGTCTGCTAAATTGCATCAATGTAAATGTAATGCTCTGGCTGTTTTCAACAACATGTTCTGAGACCACTTTCCCTTGAAAACGAGACAAGACCGAATCCAAATGAGGTTGTTTATGGTCCTGCAACACTTCTCTGGCAAGAAATCAGAGTACCTGAAGTAACAGGAGGACAGACATGGGGAGAACATGCAAAGTCGACCATGTTAACTGGAGGACAGACATGGGGAGAACATGCAAAGTCGACCATGTTAACTGGTGCGCTATCACGCCACTGCCCAACACAAAACATAATATGTATTTTTTAAAATTCAGAGAATTAATTTTCGTATTTAAACTGTGCAAATTTATAGCATACCTGTATTTTTCATAATTCAAAGTTACCAATAGCCAGACTGTGTGCTCAGAGTAAGCCTGTAGGTGATGGAATTATGGATCAGGAAGCAAGTTGCATTTACAATAAAAGTGGTGCTTCATCTCAACAAGATATGTAAATTGATCAAAAAGTACTGGATTCAAACATATTTATGAAAAATACAACTGTTTAAAGTTCATTACAGTTGTTTCTGTAGTGTTCAAGGTTTGATCTACAGGAGAAAATCTGGTGACAGCTATAATGTGCTTGTACTGGGTCTAAAATATACTGCTCACAAAAACAAGGGGATGTTTTCAAATGAAATATCCATTAATTAATTATCCCCTAATTAAATATCCCCTAATTTTTGTAAGCAGTGTATTATGAAATGTGAATAGGTGTATGGTGAAACCAATGTAGTTTAGAGTAGTGTTAGTTCAAGTTTATTCTTTATCATTTGATTCTTTAATTACTAATTGCATTCTTATTAACCCCCACTTGTAAATCCAGCATGTCAGGTTAAGCATGGAAAAATGTAGACACTTTCCATCTGTTGTTTAGATTCATGCACTGTTCTTGTTTACCTTGTGTAAGGACGAATGGCCTTCTTTTGATCCACCCAGCCCTTCACTCAAACAAAGCACGAATGGTGAGTCATTAGGTCCAATAAGAGTTCTGTGTTGAAATGCTGTTGTGTTTTGATGAAACCGTATGGGCTCAAGGTCCAGCACATGCTCTCCTCATGAGTTGAAAGTAAGCCTGTAGCCCTCAAGACCTGCTACGAATGGTTATCAATATTACATCAAACTAAAAATACAGAAAATATGGAGCCAGTCAATTGTTAAAGCAGACCTATTGTCCTCTGTTTTGGGCTCTAAAGCACAGAAGTTATGGGACACCATCATTCATTGAAAACACACTCTAACCTAAAGTGTAAAAGGAAACAACGATATGACAAAGAATAGAATGGGGTTGCAAGAGGTCACTAAATGTACACTTCAAACTTCTGATATCAGAAGGTTTTTGACATGGCAACCTACACGGTTCAGTGAAGAGAGTGCTTGACCCTGATGAATGTGGGCTCATGTCATCATCTCAATCCATAATCCATAAGATATCCAGAGGAAACCACCTCAGATGGAGTAAGAACGTATTATACTCTGCAGAAAAACACTCGAGGTGACCAAGCATGCTCCTCAAGATTTGGTACTGTTTCATAAGTACAAAAGTAATCTGTTATCTCTTATTGTGTTGGGATATTTGTGTACTTCTGTGTCCCAATATGTGAGTGGAGACCTTTCACTTCCACCCTGTGGACCTAGCTGTCTAGACACTTGTGCAAAATCTTGTTTCTTTAACTACACCTTGGGTCACCTGGATACCTGGAGACCTCCATTTTGCAGATCTTCTGCAGTGACTATAAACTTTTTTTTAGAAACTTTAGTTTCAGTCTTGGGTGGCACTGTTGCCTCAAAGCGAGAATGACCCGGGTGGATCAGTCTGGGACTTTCCTGTGAGTTGTTTACATGTCCTCCCTGTGTCCACGTGGGTTTGTTCCAGTTTCCTTCCATGGTCCAAACACATTTGTGTTGGGTTAAAGAGTATTCTTTTATCTACTGACTGCAAACCTACCGCTGTTGAATCTGTTTATCTATCTCATGCTCATTCCACCACTAGTAAACAAAATCACTTAAAGAACTCCACTAGGGGTTTTCTCCCTCACCTGAATACCCCAGTCTTTTCTGGGAAAGTACTATAGCCCCAGACTTGACAGTGCTCCTTCACATCCCAGACTCAATGCTCAAGTCCATGCCGCTCAAGGTTTGCCTCGTTTGCTGCTAAGGCTCATCTGCACCCAGGAATCCAGGCACACCATTGAAGAGTAATTTGTGACCTCATATTCCTGCAGTGTCCATCACACCTTATGTCGAGGTCCTCAGTTCTATTCTTTTTCCATTCATGATGCACATGTAGTCTGGATTAGCATATTACCACAACCCTTTGCAAAGCTGTGCAAGAAAAAGTGCTAGTTCTCTCTTCCACAGCCATTGTGCCTCCTGAATCCCGGGTTCAGCTATCAGACATAGCCTTCTTAGACTATTCACCAAAGAAGCATAGGATTTGAGCCTGCCTTTTTCCATGCCACTATCTCTAGCAGCTCATTCTAAAAGACTTTTCATCATCAAAGCACATAAACCTACAGGGTTAACATTTTGTCTTTGTTCATACTGTATATATGATGAATTTGCCAGTACAGGCTTTTCAATATAGATTGCCAAAGAGTTTACAGTTTCAGAAGGCCTTAAACATTACAACCTTAGAAAGTCACTTATCATCCATGGTACACTAAAACTGCTTGTTATGCCATCTGAACATTGTCTGAAAAACCATACTATATTCTGTTCTTAGCAATAATGTACGGGAAACCTTTGAGGACTGATATTCACTAAATAGCCAAGATACTGCAGTGTCTCTCATACATTGATTTATTTAATGTCAGTACTAACCACCATATATTGATTTTCTATTTTTTTAATCTGGAAGCAACATAGAGAAGCTTCTATAAAAGAAAAAATAGCATGTCTGCCATATGGTAACATTTTGGCTTTTTGAAAGATGACACTGATCAAAAAGAAGTCAGATGTAAACACTGCAGCAACTAATGGTACTGGTGACGCTCTCTTTCACCACTTGGAACACAATCATATTAACGCTACCAAACAGGAATAGAGCATGGCTCAAAAAAAGAGACGGAGACTGACCTTTTCCATAAGAAGTTTTTACTTAAACTGATGAACACTATGATTTCAATTGGCTGAAATATTCAATAAACAGTTAGTTGGTGTGCTTTTCCTTTTCCTGCGATATTAAAATGACAAAAATGCACCCTTGCATTAGATAGAAATACCCAGCTTTATATATTTGCAGTTTAAACCCAGGCAAAAAAACAAACAAAAAATCATCCATGAAAGGAAGTCATGGTAAAATATTCAATTAATCGTGATAATGATTTGAGGTTCTATTGACCACCATGTGTTGTATGGGCTGAATGGACATAGGCGCAGAGCCCTTACAACTCATTCCTTCATTCATTCATTATCTTCCGCCTAATCCGCACGGGGACGCGGGCCAGCTGGTTCCCACCCGGCAACTCTGGGCGCAAGGGCAGGATAACCCTAGACGGGGCGCCAATCCATCGTAGAGTGCACACTTACGCACACAGTCATGCACACAGTCACACACTAAGGGCCATTTTAGAGACACCAATTAACCTAACACGCATGTCTTCGGATATGTGGGAGGAAACCAGAGTACCCAGAGTAAAACCATGCAGGTACGGGGAGGACATGCAGACTCCACACAGAGTGCTTCTTGCTGCCCCCACACAACTCTTATGAAGATAAAATAAATAAAGTCAAATACAAGCAAGCAAAAACGTCATGATCAGAACATGGCTTTAGCAATGTGAGAAGTTTTTTTTTGTTTATTTTATGTAAAGTCACTATTCAGGATCAAAGCCATTCAACGACAGATACAAGGTTACATTAACACTCAATGTTATATTAAAACTAGTCGTATTCTAAGACCATTTCGCAACTAACGTAATGCATACAATGCCTATCTAATCCATACTGAGAAATTTGGAGTACCTGCAGTAAACAAACATGGACTATGCACAGAAAGGTCCACACAGAAAGGGTCCAAGTTACCCGTTCATCCTGGGATCAAACCCAAATTCTTCTTGCTGTGAGGTGACAGTGCTATCCACTGTCTTACCAAAGTAACCACTGTAGCGTGTTTGTTTTAACAAACCCCTTCATTCAGATCGATGCAAGTGAAAGTTGGCTCCAATTCAGAGCAGTATGCATGACCTGTACACCTACACGGAGGCCGGTTGTGACTTTTTAGGACAATATTATATGCAACGTGGCAGCCCCTGTCAGTGACTATAGTAGGATCTTCCTTTCTTTGTGTCACTGCGCTTCTAAGTATGTGTGTATGTGTGTGTATGTGTGTGTATGAGCGTGTGTGAGAGAGAGAGAGTGACAGTGACAAATGACACCCACGGCCCGTCACACACACTTATCACGGTGCAGGTAACACACACCCAGGCGGCGAAATGACTGAGATGAAATGGGAATGTGTCCGGAGACGTGGAGGAGGGGGAGGTGGGAGGCAGATTCGATAAACGGAGGGGATGAAGAGATGAAGAGGATAATAGCAAAACTGTGGTTTTGGGATGACACGCTGAAATGTGGCTTGGAGGGTGTCATGCAAAAGTTGCGGATAATATATCAGTCCTTCCCTGGGAGCCAGAGAAAGGCGCTCAGAGCGAGGGGATCAGAAACCTTAAATGACCCTTGAACGCAGCCATTAATAAACATGTGCTGAGTATAGTCGTGTGAAGACACTGGACAAACACACACACACACACACACACACACACACACACGTGGCAATGCAATGAACAATGCTCAGAAAGGTAGGAAGCACCCTAGTGTATAACTACAAACTGCTTCGAAACATATATGCATACACACAGTCTCTCTTGCCCTCTCTCTCTAGAGAGATGTGTAATGAATGGCTTGTCCTGAGACACAGGTGCTGCTCTACTTAGAAAATCTCTTTGAAAGTGAGATAGCAAGAGACAGAAGATTTAAAGATTCAGAAAGTGAGTGAAAAAAGGCACAAAAATACCTTACTGGTATGTACCTACACATCCCTCTACTACATTTTCTCTTTTAGTAGGCCAGAACTGAGCTTGATGCATCGGCCGAACTACAAATGCAACAGTCGCCATCTACTGGTCAATATGTATGCTCGCATAAAGTAAACGTGCACCACGTTGTATCATTTAATGGATTCAAATTGGGTAGGTAGTGCTGTCACCTCACAGTCCCAGAACCCGGGACTCAGCCCAGGTTTACATGTTCTCCCTGTGTATGTTTATTTGAGGTACATTTCATTCCAAAGACAACCATTACATCAGCTGGTGATCCTGTGGAAGTGAGGCATGGTGTGCCCTGTGAGAGACAGTCACCCTGTCCAGGGGTGGTTCCTGCCGTGCTCAGTGTTCTCTAACCTTGAATTGGGTTTCAGAAAGTGAGTGATTTCACATTTTAGATGTGTGTTGTAGAGGTGTTTTGAACTAAAGAAGTAATTAAGAGAGCCAGGATGCTGAGCAAGATTACAAAGTCATTTCTAAATATAGTAAAGGGAATCTCTACTCTGAGCATAGATCAGACCTGGGTTACCTTGGAACAGCACTGCCAGGGATTTTGGGCCCTCTAAATATATATTTCCCTGGGCCTGACCACCCCAGGTCATACCAACTCTAAAATGCAACATTGTGCATACAGTGGAATTCACTATTTGATGGAAGATTGATAAAGAAACATGCTAAAAATATATATTAATGATACAATTATTGAATGGAAAAAGCTCTTAATATTAAACAACAATGATTTGGCCTGAATTATAATGAACTCCCCTATAAGAACTCCCTTATTTAAAAAAACAACCTAGCAAAGCCAGTATATGTTATGGTGTAGACCAGAAAAGCCAACTTTTGCTGTTTTGTGGCCGGATATGGAAAGGTTTTTGTTACAGTTAGTATTTTGTTATACTTTTATATTCTTCTTACAAGAATTTAGTTGTAAACATTTTCAAAATGATAATTAAAGAAACCACTAAACTTCTGCAATTATGCCAACTGGCAGGTTGTTCAGCACAGTCCTGCTCACCTTCTTCTTCAGGTAAGACTAAGGCTGTGATATGGGGTTATATTACCAAGCAGAATTTGCGTTTAATGTAACCATAAATATACCAAATTTTAAAAGCTACTAGATTACGCTTTCTCTTTCTCAATTTCCTGTGCACTGCTCTTTACGTACCATTCGCATCTGTTTTGAGAGCGGCCTAAACCATTTTATGTAAATGGAGGGGGGGAGTTGGCAGTACTCAGGCAATACAGAAGCTCTAGAGTGTTTCCTCTTTCCCAAGCAAGAAAAACAAAATGTCCTAAATAAAATATTGTATCAATGATTAAAGATTATTATTATTATATATAAATTATTAAATTCATTAGTAACTATTAATAACTGTTAATGACCATCTGGCTACAAAAACAAAACCTTCTAACTAATTCAAAATAAAAAAATTCTTAAATGTTTTATTGTAATTTTTAATAACACATTTTAACCCTGTTTGTTTACTGTTCACTGTTCACTGTTAGTCACAGGGACACTGTTGCCCACCCGTGGAGAAAACAAGGTACAGATGTACATCATTCCCTTTAATGTTAGGATTATTATGCTTGGTTGCTACTTTTCTCCTCCAGTTTTGCCCCTGCTAAAATCACAACAGGGTCTGGCATCCATACAGGTATCTGCTGTTTAATGGCCAACTGGTCAACATCGATTAATTTTAATGGCTGAGGTTTAAAATTTATAAGAAATAACAATACTAAATGAAAATCCAGTTATTGCGGCCACAAACTGACTCAAAACGGCAAAAACACTGTACAGTGCTGCCCAGGTCCTGAAGAGTATAGTACTGTACAGTACAGTACTGTACTGCATTCTGAATATCCTATTTTAATTACTAATTATAACAGATTCCTATGTTAATTGCCTAAGTATGTACTGGAACCATATATTATTGTTATTACTGCAATGCTGCAGATCCACGAGCAAACATGGGTTTTAAGAAGAAAACAGAGGAAAGAGAAAGCTTGTTCGCTCAGACTAGAGACTGTTCCAACCTGGCTGATGTATTTAGAGATTTTTTTGTCCTATTGTAAGTAGTACTACTTTGTTCGTTCCGTCACAACCTGTGTATTCTGCCTCATCCATAACTACACTGCACACAAAATTAGGAAATATTTCCAAATGAATACATAAGGGATCCCACAAGAACTCCTGGACAATCTAAGCCTGTTCATGCCACATCACTGTCAGTATGTTTTGGCAGTCTTGGGTGACCATACACCCTACTGAACAGTCAACAGGGGGCACTCTCATCCAGTTTAACATGCTTCTTTTTACCCCTATGAATATATCACTTGCTACTCAATCACATTTGAGTTTGCATCTCATTTGGGTAATTTAACAACTTTTTATTTGCTTTTGTGATTATGTTGTTTAATGAAACAAAATCAAATCCTTAATTTCGTAATCACTTAATATTCATTTTGAAATATCCCCCAATTTTTGTGAGCAGTGTTCAAACTGGTTCAAATTCACTTGTTGAATCTCTGATCTTCCATATTGTTTGTAATACTGTTCATCAAAACATTTTTGGCTTCCATCAAACCAAAATATCAGTCATTGTCTTTTAAGTGGTATCTCTGATCCATTAACGTATTCACTTTATATTTACATTACACTGATATAAAAAACAATGAACTGTAACTGTGGTCTTGTCTGGTCTATGTCCATTTCATTAAAATTCACTGGGCATGAATGAGAATTTGCCATAAAATGTTATCAGTCTATTGCAGGGCTTGCTATTGCAGCACCTGGGGATGATCTCTCCTTTCAAGTGCTCCTGCATCAGAATATCGCAGTTGTACCTGTAAGATGCTCAACACTCGTGAATTGTGACTAGTGGCTGCAGTGCTTGAACAAACTTCAAAAAGATTGAATAGTATTTTAATTGTGTTTTAACGTATTTATCAAGGCTGATCTGACATCATATTCAGTTGAAACAAATATCCTAATCAGTACTTCATTAACCCCTTTAGAGTGGTTTGCTGTTGTTTGTAGCACAGCGGAGATTTCACGTGGGTTGTCACATTTGGTTTTGCTTTAACTTACCAACCCCCTTTAGGGCCCCTCGGCCCCGTGCAACTACCTGTTTCCTGTCCACCAGTTTTATGTTATAAGTATGTTTTACAAAAATACACAGAATTGATTGAAAATCCGAATAACATTAATTTTAAGATAGACACATAAGTTAATATTTATAAGATATATTGCATGATATAAAAAAGAAACACTGTATATTTTAGGAAAGGACCATAAATGAGACAAACCAAACAAACAAAAGTAACATTTGCATGTGGGTATTCCACTACTGAATATGGCTGCATGTAATGGAGCTGTAACATTTGAAAGCAGCCACATGAAAGCAAGAGTACGCGTGGCTTAAACAGAACTCGTGCCAAAATGCGTCATCGTTCTCTGCGACTTCTGACAATCTAAAAAACAATCTATGTGTTTATGTGTATGGCGGAAAACACAACGGTCACATAAATGAAACTGCATAAGCCCAACTGTAACTCTCTGTCTTTTACTCCCAAAGCATATACACCTATTTTAGACCCTCTTAATCTATTCCAACATTCATCTAACATTTGTCTGGTGGTTACCTGGTAATGAAGGGCTTGCACAGGCATTTGTGCTTACTCTGGTCTTCAGAATATACATATACTTTAGGTAGGCATCAGCACAAGTGTTTAGTCTGAGCTTTTAGTCTTTTAGTGTTTAGTCTCAAATCAAATGTACGATTTTTCAATTACCTTAGCTGTAGTTAATCAGGCAAGAAACTTTAATCTTTAATTTTGCACTTTAATTTAGGTCAGGTCTGGCCAAGTTAATGCAGTGAACAAACTTCAGAAAAACCTCATATATTGTTACAGTACATTTTAAAACATATGAAATACATTTGCATATACAGCCACTTTATTATGTGTACCATGCTTAAGGAGCCATGCTTACATGTTCACACCAAATTCTCACCCTACCACTCATCAGGTAGTGTTTTTCGATCTTATCTTCAGGTGTATAAATGTGGTGAGGTTGTGCAAACTGTAGCCTCAATTGCCTGTTCTTACTTATTCTCCTGTAGCCCATCTGCTTCAAAATTTGATGAATTTTACTGCATACCTCATTTGTAATTAATGGACATTTGCTGCCTTACTATCAGCTTAAACTAGTCTGGCATTTTTTTTCCTAACCTCTGGCATCAACGAGGCCATTTCTGGTCATTTTCGCCCAGAGAACTGGATATTTGACCTTTTTCATATTTACATTTACATTTATGTCATTATGTCCCTTATCCAGAGTGACGTACAATTCATTCTGTCTTACAATTTCCTATAAATCCTAGAGATGTGGGACTGTGGTAGCCTAGCGGTTAAGGTACTGTCAGTAAGATACCAGAAGGCCCAGGGTTCAAATTCCACCTCTGCCAAGCTGCTACAAGAGTGTATAAGTTGTAAGTCGCTCTGGATACATTTTTACTTGGTTTAATCAGATCAATAATCAAAGTTAAACTGAAGTTGAATTAGCCTGTCAGCTCTGGTGGTTTCGTGTTAAGAGACGGATGCTGAGAACAGCAGTTTCTAGCAGCCCTATTTTAAATTCTGAAGCTTGTGGAGCACTTATGGAATGCTGCACTGGACTGTATGGGGTTTGCCAATACCTGTTAAAGTCTGGGTTAGATTCTTTCCTTTCAAATCTGATTCTTAATTAGTTCATATTTGAGTCATAAATTGTATCTTATCACCAAGAGCAGTTGGTTCCAGAACCAGAACCAAACCCTTCAAGAATTACATTTTAGGGATTTTTAACATTTTTTTTTTTTTCTTGGTGCTGATGTCACTTAAGTAGTAACAATTGTTCAAATACACTGTTCAAAAAAAATCTAAAGAAAATTTTTGGAAGTCAGTAATACATATATATGAAGTGCAACAAAAATGGCAATTTAACTCTAACCACTGAGCAATAAAGAGTAGTACAGCAACTTGTAGCAGAACAGAAACGGAAGAAGGGTTTTATTGATGAGGCCAATGGCCTGAGGGAAGAAGCCTAGCAGGTGGCATTTCTTCCACAGCCTTACAGCATTTAGTCTCGCTGGTGGGCAGGTGCTGGAACAGAGTGCGTTCAGGTTGTGTGCGCTTAACACTTTTCAAGCCTCTGTCTTATCCAAGCCGAGGGAAGGTTTGAGAGAGATAAGAGCTTGCAGCCAGCAGTTTTATCTGCACATCAATGCAATTCTGCTTAGATTGTGTTTAAAGCAGAGGTGGCTAATATTTGGGATAAACCCACTATTTGACTAGTTTTCTAGATTTTAGACTCTCTCATAGTTCTTGAACGCACCTATCAAACCCTGCTCTGTGCCTCATACACTCATACCGAGCCACCCTTTAAGTCAAGAGGAGGAGAAGTGTCAAGAGTCTTCTTTGTACAAGCACTGGTGATGGACTGAACTCCCTCAGCTGTCTGAATCAATATTCAAATTGAAATGTGCCCTATAATTTAGGGTGCATGTAATTGTAATTATACAAGAATTTTTCCCCTAAAGGCATACGCCATTTAATGTCCACATAACATTCTGTGAAATCGGACGTTGAGCAAAACTGATGTTTACCGGTCTTTATCATAGTCACATAGCCTTTTCAGGCTACTGTTAAATGGTATTTTCACCGGAAACTGTATGAAAAATATATGTGAATGCGTGAGAGATACCGTTCTAACTTGGTTGATGTGTTTAGAGACTTTTTTGTGACTCGTGTTTACGGGTATGACATTCTGCCTCTTATTTGTAAATGGTTTCTTTATTATCTGGCTGATCTGCTGTGTTTTTCACAATACTGTCTATCGATGCCTTTTTGGCTTCCATCAGACCATTTTCAGCTTTCCCCTACACAGGGTCAGTAAAGTACTTTACTGTATTTTCTGTTAGTATTGTGATTTTCCATATATTAACAGAGGTTTATAACAATTTAGGCTTCGGATGATGCTTAGATGGAAGTTTTCCATTCGTATTTTTGTCAATGCAGCCAAATGTGTGCTAGAGCACAGAAAACCTTGATATATGAATGCTGTTTTCAGCTGAAGAAGAAACCAAAGGACTTTGGACGACTGGACTCACTGAAGTATATGGACATAGTTTATGTAAGTAAAAGTGCTTGCATTAGTGTGTTAGAAGCTCCTCTCACAACCCCACTGAAGACAGAATGAGCTATTAGTCTGCATTTGCAGGGTGGCATCCCCACCTTTTAGCAACATGACAAGATGGATGTAGTGGAAAGCCACTACACAGCAGACCTTTATTTAACAAACCATCTCAGGAAGTACACAAACCCAGAACTATGACAAACTCACTGTGAACAAGAATACGAGAACATGATGATGAATGATGTCATGGAGTATTTTGTAGATAATTGTGAAAATAAATTAATGTTGGTTAAAATGCAAATGAATGTGAATTTCTGACTTTTTATGAATTCTGCAATTCCAAGACCAACTTGAGCAATAATATTTTATATTGGTAGCACTAACTGACCTCCTCTTAACAACATGTGCTGCTGACACCAGAAATATCAGTTTATAAGAAAACAACAAGTCAACAAGAGAAGTGCTTTGGATTAAGTAGAGCTTTAGCAAAAACACTGCTAGCTTATTTGAATTTATGCCGACATCAATAGGTATTTCCATTGGCAATGTCCAGGCTGTCTGCCAAATTTGTTTCGAGGCTACCTGTCTTACTGGGGCACACAGAGAATTTAGAGAGGCACAGTTGAACCCCTATACAAGCCAATCAGTTGTAGGAGCGTGTAGGTACTGTGGATAAAAATAAGCCTGTTAATCACAAAATAGATTATGGATTTAACACTTAAATGGTTGTTACTCTGCCATCGATGAAAAGTTAAGAGCAAATTAACACTGAAATATTTTACTTGCATTCGTGTTGTTTACACTAAAAGTAACTAATTGTTAAGTGACAACCTTTGAGGTCTAAAATGTACTTTTTGTAGCTTATACGATTAAAAGTGGCCAAAAACATATAGTAATGAGTTTTATACCTTGCATGCAGGGTGGCTGATTGTCTTTTAAATATTTGCTGATGTCAATTATCCATGCAAAAAGGAGAAAAGAAAATGGTTCTGACTAAAAGCGTTTGGAAAGATGCTGGGGCATTATGGGAAATGTAGTGCCAGTAGAGAATTTGCGTTTTGAATCTTATAGTTCTGCCAAGCAATCCAGGATACGTTTGACTTAGACTTGGACATGTTGAAATGCAGTACCCAGAGCAGTCACATGGTGGCAGAGTGCACATATGAAGTGCAGAAGTACGGAGCGAAACGGCTGCTGAAAACCATCGAGCCCAGACAAAGCAAAAGCCTGTGCAGCATTCGCGTGCGTTCACCATAATCAGACTATTTTCATAACAGTTTGGTGAAAGAGAAAAGGAAAGGGTAAAATCAAGGCTTGCAAGAGACATGGAATTAATTAAAACACTAAAACACCAATTAATTTAAGCACTGAAATGAATGTAAACATCAGCTGGAGGTAAAGAGCCAGTGATCATTCAATTTCCTTTTGGGATTAATAAAGTTTGATCTATATAATCTAATAAAATGTTACACATGAAAAAAGTGACAAGACACGAAGGGCTAAACAGATACAGAAGCAACACAGGCTGTTTTTAAAATGAGAAAATACATCTGATTCTCGTCTTTGTAAAACAGAGTCCATAATAAAATGAAATCAAATCGGTAAACCAAAATTGAACCCCAATCTTAACACCTTTCCTTCACCCTTCCAGCTTCTTTATTAACCCGAATAACCCTTAGCATGCCCAGGGACAGCCCCTTGAGCCCATTATGATTATCAAGCTGGAGTGTCTCAGCAAATTCCGCTCAGCTTTTTAATAACTTCGCTCTCAGTTTCCATGGTGATTAAACTCAGGTACACGCCCCTGCAGACTTGAAGATTCTGATCTACACAATAAGATGGTAATGGCTGGCCTGTCCACTCTGAATCACCGGTCAATACTAATAACACCCAACTGTGGGCTTATTAAGAGAGCCGGACCTAAGGCACGGCCCTGAGGCACTCCAGACACTAGACAGTGGTGAAGCATACTGGCATAACGTCTTGGTGCAAAAGATGCCTGATCTGTAAAAACGTATCAATTAGACTAACATGCAGTAAATACATTGCTGTACTGTGTGTGTGGGGTAGGGGATTTTGTTCATTATCTGGGTGTGGCTAAATATTCACATGACAAAAATTTCCTTTAAGTAATAGTTAAACAATTCGATCTAGTTTGTTCTAAGTTTGCTGAATGCATAGCTTGTAACAGCGAATGATTGTGCCGTTAAAACGAATTCTTTTTTACACCCAACCTGGCGCGCTATTACATGCACTGACACGACCAAGCCCAAAGGTGATTCTCCTCCTTCACCCACTGAGCAGAACTCATTTGAATAGCTGATGGCGTGGACGGTCAGTTGTTCTTTGTTTTGACCAAAAGGATTTGCTGATTCAAACAGTCAGGGTCTCTTACTCTTAGTCAGTCACAGGTTGCTTTGATAAATACCCCATAATGGCTACTTGCTGATTTGCTGATACTAGAGCCAGACAGCTTTGGGTCCATGCCAAATGAGTGCGATTACGAAGCACACCTGCAGCAATTGAACTGAATGAAAGCATCAATTCTGTGCAGTAACCAGTACTCTTTCATTCACACTTAAAATCATGATAATCAATTAAATTAATAATCCGACCATAGTTGGATTTCTGCAGTTATCTTATTATTCAAGTGGTCATGTATATAGCATACTCCGATCTAGAAATCTGATTCCGAATTCTGGTAAAGAGAGCTAAATTTTAGCCAATTAATCAGATTTCCCTCAGCATGTTTACCAGTCACCCGATTTCAGTCAGTTTTCAGTCTGCGCAGGCTCGAGGCATAACCAACATTTTTATTGACTGTAGCGTTTTTCCACGTGGAATCTGGTAACCCGGGAGCTAAGGGCGCCAAGAAATTAAAGCAAATGAAACGGCTATCGAACACTGTGTGGAGACTCCGAAATGAAGTGTATACACTTGAAAATTATGCCCTACAATGGATTGGCACCCCATCTAGGGTTGCTCCTGTCCTTGCACCTAGAGTTGCCGGGTGGGCACCGGCTGCGTGACCCCGTGTGGATAAAGCTGAAGATAATGGATGGATGAATACTTGAAAATGAAGAAATGTGATTATTTAATATTTAATAAGTTTGAAGGTTATGTCACATATTTCACTGACAACATCAGATTTTCTACAGTTATCCAACCTTGTAAACGCACACAGTGACACTCTGGTTTTGAGATAAGCCAGTTCCTGGTAACAGCAGTTTCTAAGGACCTGGGTTTGAACACATGGCTCCCTGCAGTGGAGTGGCATTCTAAAACTCAATGCCTGTTATGACAATAGAGAATGTTTTGGTTGTGCAAAATGTGTCCTCAACCTCACTTTAGTGAAAACATCTAGAGATATTATGTAGTTTTCTATCGGACCTCCTTAAAACCAGTAGAATACAATATGAAACAGAACTTAGTGGGAAGTATTGGGGAGGGGGTGGATCTGGCCAGTCTGGTCCTCAAAATACTTACCATGTTTCCAGCATCTATAAGACATAGCACTACCCTCGTCTGGCAGAAGCTCACCCGTGCAGTTTTCATGGTTGCCTGGGACCCTCCCTGCCTGTGGACTGAACGGCTTCCCAGTCGATGTGGTAACTACGGGTGTAGTTCGGACAGGTGATGCATTTTAATGTATTATCCATGCCATAAATACAATTATCATATAATTCTTATATTATTCGTAGAATGATTTCTATTACATCCTGCACTTATTACAGGGCAGGACTGCTGGCTTGGTAATACAATGCCTTGTTTTTGTCCTAGGTTGCAACACAGCATAATTAAAAAGAACTAGCCTCCAACAGCTTCATAGACAGGGGTTTATATGGCCAAGAAGTGGGACACAAGCCTGCCATCACCATATTCAATTTCAAGCTCCTATTGGAGCACTGAAAAGCACACCTCCTTTGGACTCTGCAGGTGTGGAAATGAATACTTGCATATAACAGTCTGCATATAGCAGTTTGAAAGCTGAAGCTGGTTTACTGTGCAGTGTGTGAAATTTATTTGGCAGTAAAAGAATAATGATTTGGGCTGTTGTTCATGAAAACAATGTGTCTCCAATGTTACAATCCCCATAATACATAAAACTAGGTATTCGGAAACCGAGTGAAAGAACTTGACTGGTCCGCACAACCCCATTCAAGTCTTTTGTGATTTATTGGAATATTGACTGTGAGCCATGCCTATTGCCCAGCATTAGTTATTGAGCTCACAAATGTTCTTATGCCTGGAAAAAAACAAACAAACAAACTAACATGCAAAAAAAAATATATATACACAGTTATTCTATGTTCAGACATCTACTGGAAAGCCTTCTAAAAAGATGGAGGTGGAAATACCAGGTTATAAACAACACCCATGATTTTTATGAGATATTCAATGAAAATGAGTTTTTCTTGCCAATGTCACCGCTGCCTATATATTTGTAGTAAATATTCTGTTTCTGTAAAGCGTTGCTGCAGTTGTATCTATAGGTATAAAATGTATTTTGCACCAAGCAGATCTCTGAGCTAATTTGCCAAGAACTACTCCCTGGAGAGCTTTTCCAAGAACTACAGTCATTCCAAGGCTTTTTCTGGTTTGCATTTAAAAGAATGCAGAAGTGACGTAGGCCGTGCACATTGTGCTCTCACGGTATACTTTCTCCGTCGCATAATGGCTCAGTAAAGGACTTCACTGTTAGATCATTTGTCTGTTTTTTTTCATTCTAAGTACAAATATATGTTGTTTATATGGCTACTGGTGCACAAGGTTACTTTAACATGGTGGTTAAGCTCACAGGTGATTGCTTCTGGACCAGCGTCCAATTTCAGGGGCCTTTACAGGCTGCAATCAGAGACCGAATGCGTAACAGCCGTAATGTCCTTCATATGCCCCTGAGAAATGTGCCCTTCTTTTATTTTCCAATTAAGGGATCCATCAGGTGGATCCTTTGCCAACCAACATATCCTGAGGCTCATTGCTAGCCAGGGACACGAACAGGAACTTGACCATGGAGAAGAATGTCTCATTTTGGTTTGGTGTATGGCACAGACTGCACAGCCTTCAAAGGATACGAATTAGTAGACACACAGACCACATCACGCGAAGGATGCGGCCTTAAACAGCTACTATACACTTGTGTCACTACCTCTGGACACCAGAGTGCTAAGAAAAAACCCTTATTTTGCAGTAGGAGCGAAACAGTTCCACACAGCGCTCTAAAAACTCAATCAATCAATCAATCAACCTTTATTTAAACTCGGAAATACATTGAGGGCAACCCTCATTTGCAATGTAGCCGAG
>JAUZSU010132702.1:0-16506 GCA_034780255.1 Parotocinclus maculicauda
CTGATTAAAATCATATAAATGACACAAACCATGTACCGCCATGAAATAGCCTAAATGTGCTGAAATGGCGTAAAACATAAACAAACAACAAACTCTCTGACATGTTGATTTAAATATTCACAACACACTACTAATCCTGCTAACATAGGAGTCATTCCTGTGTGGACCGCAGTACGTTCACCTTCGTTGTCTCAGAACGTTTGTAGGTGACTTCTTTAAGACTGTCTAACACACCTACATCAAAGTCCACATTGTATCAAGCTAGTAATGTATCCATTACTCTTTCTAAATGAAAGCTCTCGCAATCATCTCATTTGCAATTACTCGTAACACATTGCATCACTAACACAAGACTGCTTCAAAAGCATGTACATTGTTTTTAAATGTGTGTTTAGCTTGTTAGTCAAGTGCAATGCTAACAACGTGCTAGAGAACAGCCGCTGTAAACCAAAGCATTAGTAGTAGAGCAGAAACTTTTAACCAGTCGTGCTTTAGAATGAGGTTAATTTCGCCCACTCAATTAACATATGGGTGATTAAAATAAATAAATATAGAAATGTGCCAATTAATAAGAAATGTGTGTGTGTGTGTGTGTGTGTAAATACACCAATAAATATGTGTAAAAATATAGGAAAAAGCACAAGTAAATGTTATGTGGAAATGTATAAATAAATTAAAAACTGTTAACTAAAAACTATTAAAATTAATATTATTTAGTGTGCCTTCTTTCCGATGAGAAATGTATTCATTTTTTAAAAATGTATACTTTTTATTTTCTTTGCATTGTTTGTGACAAACTTAAACTGAATGGCTCGGTTCTATGAATTGTCTTAATTTTTCAATTCCTGATCTTTTTTTTTTTGGTCAGTGTTACAGCTTGTTATTAGATTGCCTGACATTTCTGAACCTTTGAATGAATATGATTATGTAAGCTTTACTTTCCTTCTGTTTTTCCTGGTGAGGGTCACAGTGTAAATATAAATTTGATAGCTTTAATGGTTTTATAATTAAGTAATCTCCAATATCTTTCTGTGCAGTTTAGCAAACATCCCTCTCACACCAGAGACAGCACGGGACCAAGAGCGACGCATTCGCAGGGAGATTGCCAACAGCAATGAGCGAAGGCGCATGCAGAGCATCAACGCTGGCTTTCAGTCACTTAAAACACTCATACCACATAGTGATGGAGAGAAGCTGAGCAAGGTTAGTACCACTCTGCAGCAGAAGCAGTCAATAAAATTAACAAAGTTTAGCTTTAGCTTAAAGGTGGTAATAATCAATATGGGGTGAAATTGGTAATACAGGTACTGTCATCGTTTTTATTTAAATTTTTTGCCCCCCAGTTCTGGTGCCATTCTGACCCAATTTTTGTTGGTTTTGATAAAGTGGAGTAAAGTAAAATAATTGTTTGATTGATCGTGTACACCATTGTAGTATTTATTTAATTGTGTGAGTATGTATGAAAGTTTATAGCTTGTTCTTGCCTGTAAAATGTCCTGGTTCAACCATCACCATTTTCCTATATCAAACAAAATTAATGTATTTTAAGTGGAAATAATGAGCTTATAGTCTATTGTAAGTAGTAATTGGATTATTTCCTATTTCTATGGGAAATAAATGAGAGCTTGCTCACATGTAAAATTATTTTATAATCCACCAACTTGGATAAATTCAAGAGCTGTCAAATGAGACTCATTTTAAAATGTGGCACCACTTAAAATTACCATTAAACGTCATGATAGAAACAAAGTTGGAAATAATAGAATAGTTTTTGACAAATCCAGAAAGAGCATGCACGAGTATAATACCGTCACTAACGGTGTAAGGACTGTTAATTTATTTTTCCTAGTCCAGTGAAATTTCTGTATACAGTGGTGCTTGAATGTTTGTGAATCCCTTAGTGCACAATCAATTAAATGGTTGATTCATGCCATTTAGAGAAAACGGCTATTGGTCCATGACTGCGTTTACAAGGCTGATATTCAAAAATGATGGACAAAATACAGAGAGAATTTGCTTCCTGCATTACAACTTGTAGTTCATAAACTGAGACTACTGAGTGACTACAAACAAAGATGGTTGAGAGAACATTCAACGAGGTTTGAGCCTTTTATGAGAAGGTAAAAACTAGATTTTAATAACTAAACTAGTTTTTATAAATAAGTAATAAATTGTTTTAATAAAAGTACAACTTATTTATTTACATCCAATTCATGGGTTTGTAATCGATAGTTAGAAAATTCTTAAAGTTATAAAAGTTCATACTTCCGTTTAAACGCCAAGTCTTTGGTTTTTCATGATATTTGTGGAAGGATGTATTAATAATTTACATAACTTGTTTAGGTTTACGAGTAACTATTTCGTTCCTGTCGGCTGACATCGACTTGTTGGGGTACCCTAACCTTACCGTCCATCAAATGGATGAGGGGGTGGGACATCAGAGTTTTTGCTTTAGAGTCGGCGAGTTGGCGTCGTTTACCTTTTATATGCTAAGTATATTAACTGAAGAAACGAGACTGAACGCTGTGAGGAGCAACAGTGTATGTAAAAGGATTATCCATCACCGTTTCCTCCCAATTGTTCCCACTAGTTATTGGTCTACCCCTTTGATTACACCTTACATCTTACCCAATGACTGAGGAAGGGCAGTGTGAGTACCTAAAAAAAAGTTGACACGTCAAATTATGTAATTTTTGCTTATTAAATGAAGCAAGTTTCAGACCGTAACGTTCACGAGCATCGACCTGCAGCGTATTCTGGACTGTTTCAAGTTCATGTGGTATGTGCACAAGGTCTTGAGCACTGCATTGTTGGGAAGTGACCAGTTATATTTCTAAGCCATACTGCTGTATTTTGATACGTTTATGTGAAATTAATATATTGGTTAATATTTTTCGGGTGGGTGTGGGTGGTAAATTGAGTTCACTAAGAGAACACACTTTTGTTGAACTATTTACATTTGTTCTTAGTAGGAACTCAATATAAAATGTTTGTTCTACGAAGTGGCTTCACGAACCATTGTTTCTGTCTTCTCTAAAGAAAAATATTATTTGAACCCAAAAGTATATTCTGTCAATTGCAACTACCATTTCATGGTCGATGTTAATACGACACCACTAAACCAAATGAACCCAGAGCCTGCCCATAGTGTCAATTAAATTAATCTCCCTTAAAGTCATCTCTAGTTATGTGGGACGGGTGCTACACAAAAAGTGAGTAATTTTTCACAAAAATGTTTGACAGGCATGAAAACTTTTTCTTTACACACAGTTCTTAAGATTTATTTTTTCAGAAATATAAGCATAGCTTTTTGGTTAAGATGCTAGCTCTATCCTGACTGAAAACCTGCTGTGGAAAACATGCATTCTGATGGTGTAGAAGATGCCTGTACACACACATTCTTGCATGCAAGATCTGAGCCATCGGCAGCACTTTCTTTTGCCACCACCAAACTTAAAAATCACTTGGATTAAGCAGGGACTGCATGCCTCTAGTTTGTACCCTTTCTCTAAGGATGGAGACTGCGCCTGTCAGTGCTCAGACCATACACTGCACACTGTATCAAACTGGTCAGCATGGCTGCTGTCCCAGGAGGAAGCCACTTCTAAAGATGATGCACATAAAAGCCTGTCAACAGTTTGCTGAAAACAAGCAGACTAAGGCCTTGGATAACTGCAACCATCTCCTCTGGTCTGATGAGACCAAGATAAACTTTTTATTCAGATGAAGCTAAGCATGTTGGTGGGAATGTCATGGTTTGGGGCTACATGAGTGCTGTGCTGTGCTGTGGAGAGATACAGTTTATAGAGGAAACCATGAATACCAACATGAAACAAAGCAGTTACAAAGCAGATACAAAGCAGTGCATGATTCCCTTCCTTCAGAAACAGACACAGGCCAGTATTCCAATATGATTATGACCCCAAACATACCTCAAAAAGGACCACTGCCTTGCTAAAGAAACTGAGGGTAAAGGTCAAGCATGTCTCCAGACTTAAACCCTATTGAGCATCTATAGGTCATTCTCAAACGGAAGATGAAGGAGCGCAGGGCCTCTAACATCCACCAGTTCTGTGATGTCATCATGGAGGAGTAGACGTGGAGTTCAGTGGCAAGCAGTGAAGCTCTAGTGAACTCCATGCTTAAGAGAATCAAGGCAGTACTAGAAAATAATGGTGACCACACAAAATATTGACTCTTTTTCACTTGGGTGGTGTACTCACTTTTGTTGCCAGCAGTTTATTGGTTGTGTGTTGTTATTTTGAGGCCACTGCTAATTTCCACCGTTATACAAGCTTGTAGACTGACTGCTTTTACGTTATATCAGTGTAATATCTTCAGTATTGTCCCATGAAGATATAATAACATAGGTAATAAAATGTGAGAGGTGTACTTAGTTTTGTGAGTTATTGCATGGATTCTTAGCATAATAGGAAATAATTTTATACATGGATCAGTGTTGTAGTTTTAAGCAATATAAATAACTGAGACTGTATTCACAGCTAAAATATCTATGATTACAATATTTTGGACAATAGTGAAAATAACATCTCTTTAGTCGTAATTAGAAATTACTTTAAGCAAACGCGTGTCCCTTTCCATTGTCTGGGGCCATTGAGGCAGCCTGTATGGCAGGGTATTGCTTTATCATTAGGAAGAGTGACTTCCACCTTGTCGTTACATCAAGGATGATGTTCTGAGGACCCAAGTTAAGACAGTGAGCAAAGCAGGGAGTCTGATTCGTCCTCCTTATTCATACATATAAATATGCTTACAGTTTTCTCTTTAATGTTGAACTCCTCAAACACACATGCTATATCATCAGCTACACAGGAGCCAGTCTGAGCTTCATACACTACCTTCTTTGTAGGACTTTGTCCATCATAATGTCTTTTTCAGTGTACTAGGCCTTTACACTCTGGTTGTGATCTTGAGCTATATTGTCCATCCTCTCAACTGACATCATCAGCTTTTCTGTTACTGTGAAAGGGGTTGTTTTGCCATGGAGCACGAGTAGAACGTGCCCTAGCACTAACAAAGCGTTCACCTACAACATGAAAATGACATGCAAGTAGTTAATAGGGCTCGTATACAGTGGGTAAATAAGTATTTCATAGACTGCCATTTTTGCAAGTTTTTCCACCTATAAACAATGGAGAGGTCTGTACTGAGGTACATTTCAGAGGTAAGAGACAGAATCTTAAAATTCAAAAAAATCACATTGTTTGACTTTTAAATAATTAATGTTTTATTGCGTGAAAAAAGTATTTGGTCACCTTCCACCCAGCAAGAATTCTGGCTCTCACAGACTTGTTGGTTTAAAGACACCTGTCCACACACTCTATCAGTCACACTCCCACCTCTCTAACATGCCCAAGACCAAAGAGCTGTCTAATGATACCAGGAAGCGAGAAAAATGTGCAAGTGTTAATTTATTTAGCTCTCGAATGTGTGTAATCAAATGTTTAAACCTCAAGCAGTTCTCATTAACATTTTCGAAGCAGAGCCAGACTTTTGACCTCTTTATTGACATTTCTATAGATGGCTGTGTGCTCTCTCCGTTTCCAAACTTTTCTTTTTTAAACACTTTGATAGTAATGTTAACTCAACTAGTCTCTCGTGAATTCTGTTTTAGAAAGTTTAAAATGGAAGTTGAAAGAAGGTTGTAGTTAACCATGTGAGGCCTCCTGCTGATTCAGAGTTTTTTACAGCAGTGTGACTTTTCTGTCCGGAAGTGTGTTTTGGTTGGAAGGTTTATTAATTTATTTTTTTATTTATTAGTTTTTTCTCTTCCAATGTATAAATGTTAACTTAAAACCCATATTAACTTAAAACCCACAGACCGGTTTTAAAACGGGTAGAACTAAATAAAAATAGCGGCCCATCTAGACAAGATGGGCAATAACAGATGTCTTCTTATAAAGATCGGTAATTTTAGCTGTGTTCTGTGTAGCTGTGTAGGCATGTGTTCCATCATATAAACCTTCTTATGGAGGGGAGATCAGATTTCTTCCAGTTAATGGTAATCATTTTTCTTGCAGCCATCAACAACACATGCATTATATAACACTGATCTGTGGTAAATGTAATCAAGTAGTATTTCCAATAAAAACAATAAAGGGTCCAGAGGATTGTGAAGTTCTAGTCAATCTCACCCTATATAACCTTGATGAAATGTTTATAATATTACCTCTCATTACTGCTTTAGCCCCATCCTAAAGAATAGAGTGGGAAACTGTCTCGTTATCTTTAAGTACTCAGTCAATGCATCACGTGTTTCTTGTTGGGTTGTCTCACTATTTAGTAATAAGACATTGAGTCTCCAATATCTGGTCCTATCTTTAACTTTAGGATAACTGGGGCATGGTATGATGGTCACAGGTTTTGATGGAACTCTCACTGGCTCTGTGTGTGTCTGTTCCCGATATGAAGAACATGTGCAATTTAGAATAATTACCATTTACATGTGAAATAAAAGTAAAATAACTTTCTTTTGGATGAAAGTGACGCCAGATATCCACCAAGCCCAGTTAACATATCATTATTTGTAGAGTTTGTATTTTTGAACATGGGTCCCTATTTTCTATTTCTCATTTCTGGGGGTCAGTTTGTCATAATAAATAAAGTCTTCACCTATCAGAACAGTGGTCTGTGCTTTGTCAGCTAATAAGAATGCTACATTTAAAAGAAATATCCGTGGTTTTAAACTGAGTATTGATTTTTGTGCCAGGTTTTTAAAGAGGACGAGTCTCCCTTTTCCTACAGTTTAAAAAAAAATGCAGTTCTGTACACTTGGTCCACCCATTCTCCTAAGTTTTAAAGTTATTTCTCTAACAAATGGGTCTCCTATATCAAAGCTACTAAACAATGTGGACGGTACTGTGGCTTGGTGAGTAGCACCACTGCCTCGTAGCAAGAATGTTCTGGGTTCGGTCCCAGAGCCTGGGCCCTTTGTGTGGGTTTACTTCGGTTTCCTCCAACAGTCAAAGACATGCTTTAAGTTAATTGATTATAATTAGTTAGCATTGACTTTAGTATACGTGTGTCTGACTGTCTTTTTGTTATGTTGTTTATATATGTTGAAGTTGTAGAGAGCAGTACCTAGAATGCTATTCTCAATTGTTCTTGAAGGGTACTGTGGTAGCCTAGTGGTTAAGGCACTGGCCTCTGGATCAGAAGGTTCAGGGTTCAAATCCCACCTCTGTCAAGCTGAGTTGGGCTCTTGAGCAAGGCCCTTGTAAGATTGTATAAGTTGTAAGTCGCTCTGGATAAGAGCGTCTGCTAAATGCCGTAAATGTAAATGGTGCCAATAATTCTCAAACATTTAGCTGTTGTTTTTTCAGATGCCTTAGATTTCTGACTACATGCATTTATTTAATGGGTTCATGTCATTTCCCTCAACATTTTAAAACGTGTGTTTGTGTTTTTCTGTTTTGTATTCTTTTGGTACAGTCATACGATGAAATGTGACTATTGTAGATATTTGCTGGTTAGACACTAGACCTTTTATAGTAGAGGAGCTGCCTTTTAATGTGTAATGTGAGATTTTGCATCGTCTCAATTTCAGGCAGCCATATTGCAGCAGACTGCCGAATACATCTTCTCTCTGGAGCAGGAGAAGACCCGGCTATTACAACAGAACACACAACTCAAGCGCTTCATCCAGGTGAGACTCATTTCCTTGTTTTGGTTGTCTGAGAAAAGTCATTAGGAAAAATTGCTTGTACTTTGGAGTAAAGTTTACCTGAATAACTGTTACCAGGGTCCTGAGCAGTGCAGTTAGCATACTGGATGGGGAAAGAATGACATTCTTGTTTCTCCTATCAGCTGAGTGATGCTAGCTAGTCACATCTGTAAGCTCAAGAACTGTATATACATTATTTGTGTACTACCATTTGGTGCCCCCTTCTAGACACTCAGTCCAGTGGCATGGCTTGAGCAGTGGTTAAAAATACTAGCTGACTAGACTGACATGCCTTATGGCTCTGATTAGATATAGGCTAATAGCAATCATGTGATTAAAGCACCTTTGGTTAGGTGTAAAATAGAGAGTAGAGAGTAAATACAATTGCTGATAGAACCAGGGATTAATTTGGCAAACTTTTTGCAAGAAACAATACAGAATTAGATTCACAAATGCCACTTTACTGTGCAAAAAGAAGCTTTATGTTAACCCTGTTTAGAAGCGGGATTTCCTGGGATCAGAGACATCTAGGATGGACCATCTCACAGTGGAAACGTATTGTGGTCAGCTGAATCAGTATTCCAGGTCTTTTTTTAAGAAAAAAAGATGCATTGTGCTCCAGACCATAGGTGAAATGGACTCCCCAGACTTATCAGCAAAAGCTGCCATCACAGAGGTATAAATTGGGGTTTGTTATCATAATAGATCTATCATCAGTGTCCTTGGCAAAAGTAATTTACACCTCTGTGATGGCAGCATTAATGCAGAAAAGTACACTGAGATTTTAAGCATCATGCACTGCTTTCAAGATGGCATCTTTTCCACAGATTATTCATGCTTTTTTTTTAAACAACCATAGGGAGATCATGTGATTTAAACAATTTGAACAGTGACCATCCCTCTTTACAGGAATTCAGTGGCTCATCCCCAAAGAGACGGCGTGCAGAAGAGAAGGATGAAGGGATTGGCTCTCCAGATATTCTAGAGGAAGAGAAAGTAGAGGACCTCCGGCGAGAAATGATTGAACTCCGCCAGCAGCTGGAAAAAGAACGATCAGTGCGCATGATGCTGGAGGAACAGGTAAAGACCTTTTTTTTGGCAAACACAATAACACTGGCACTGTCAGACTAAGAAATATATTGCAGTTCACATTTTTTAGGGATATGATGCGCTGATATTTAATTTTTAGGATATATACTGCTCACAATAATTAAAATATTCCCTAATTTTTGTGAGCAGTGTAATTACAAGTGTCAGTTTTAAGATGCAACTTTTATGTGAATGTCATACATTTATTAATTTAATTTAAGGGGGGGGTTATTTAGGTAATTTTATTAAAGAACAGTGATCCTTAGCAGCTACTGTTACTCCTGTTGCTGGAACCTGCAACAATGTGAAATACGGCTGGTGAGGTTATGGGGATGTGGTGTCCCAGTACACTGGTTTCACTGTCTTTTAATGATCGTTATAAAATGTCTTAGTGAGAACAACAATAAATTATAGCAATAAACTAGCTTTATACTTAATTGACATATTAATTAGTGTTGTTTGTAACCCCCTGGTTAAATGTTGTACATTGAAATGACATGCATACATATCCACGTGAAAAGACCACCAAGTACCTGTGTACTTTTTACATTATCCAGGTGAGTGACATGTTGTGCAGAGGTTAGCATGGTGGTTTCAAAGCCCAAGCATTTCCAGGGGGGTGCTTAGATGTCACAGTGCAAAGACATGCATTATGTTAATAGATTACGTTAACTTGGCACAAGCTGAGTATGTTTGACTACATTGCTCAAAAAAATAGGTGGTATTTCAAAATGAATATGAAGAGATTTTAAAAAAGAAGCATTTTATTTGATGAAACAAGACCATCAGAACAGCAAATGAAAAGTCAAAGAAAGTTGTTCAATCTAAACTCTGTTATCATTATTAAGTAGCAAGTGACATATTTATGGGAGTGAACAGAAAGCATGTTAAACTGGACAAGAGTGCAACACAATGACCGTTTAGTAGAGTGCATGGTCACCCAAGACTGCCAAAACACACTGTGAGTGAAGGGGTCTGGACAGGATCAGATTGTCCAGCATCTTGTGGGATCCTCTTTGTATTAATTTTATATAAATATCCTCTAATTTATGTGAGTAGTGTAATTACAATATAACCTTGTGTATAAATAAAACCTTGTCTGTTGTAAATAGCCGTTCATGTCGACAGTGATGCTAGCGATATTAGATCTTTGATTTAGCCCATTCCTCTGTAACAAACAAGTCCAGGTCTGTGGTGTTGGTGATTTTCCTTACATGATCTGCTTACTTTGGGACTTTATGGTCAAGACTTATATCCAGGAGGTCAGACCAGATACTGAAAGAAAATGTTCACATACTTTTGTGGTTCACATATGCATAATATTGTTTCTTTAATAAATAAATTGTGAAGGACAATATTTTTATTTCATCTCTGCAGTCTGTCCAGACACAGATTGTGTATTAATGGAGGAAATTCTGCTAGCTAAATTTGAACTGCAACGATTTATTCATTTTGTGCATGCATTTGCACGTGTGTGTTTTGCAGGTTCGGTCTCTGGATGCCCATCTATACCCTGAGAAGCTGAAGGTGATTGCACAGCAGGTTCAGGAGCAGCATGTCCAGACACAGACTATGCTCCGCCTGCAGCAGCAGGAACAGCTGGAGAGGGATCACAGCCCTGCCTGTAGTACACAGGTCAGACATGCACACACAACTTTATCCACTTTAGTCTCCCAGCCTTTCTCTTTTCCCTTGTACACACTAAGGTGATTAAAAGCTTCCTTTTATTTTGCTGTGGATGGAGCAATCATGTTGCATGTAGCAGTTTTGGGGGCTAGTGATGATCAGACTGGCACTGGAAGTGGCAAACCCCTTCAATGTATTCTGGAAAATGGTTTGGAAAGGGATAGCAAAAGCCCATTTATTTTATTCTTTATTATAAGAAAACATGTACCTTGTTCCAGTATGTTTGGATTTATCATGCCATTTTAATAATAATACATAAAAACATAATTGCAACAATATTTCACTTCCTTATTGTTTTAACTTATGCACAGTGCTGAATGTGTTTAATTTTGACACTATTTCAGCATTCTGTGCTTGGAAATGTAAAAGCTCCTGTTTCAGTAACGGGGTGAGGTTTTGTTTTTCATTTTGGCATGAATTTAGCATGTCACTGTGTAAAAGCAATGTCATTTTTATATGTCCTTTTTTTGTTCATTTCAAAATGGCAAAAAATCAGTTCCATAACAAAGGGCATTGACCAAATTTGCTTGTGTTTACTTTTTATACATTTAAAGAAAAATAACAATTGTGATTTTTATTTTTAAGGAAAAACTGCCAAAAGACTAATACTTTCACCCACCCCTTATACATTAAGGAACTTGAGTATTTATACCTGTTTGATCCCACCTACAAAGAATGTAAAAGTCGCTGTCGCTAAGCAACATTTAGTTTTAGCTCCCCCCAAAGATTTTCTATTAGGTTCAGGTCTGAAGACTGGCTAGGCCACTCCAGGAGCTTGAAATGCTTCATATGGAGCCACTTCTTAGTGTGTCGGGTCATTGTCATGCTGGAAGACCCAGCCATGACCCATCTTTAAGGAGGCTGTTGGCCAAAATCTCACAATACATGACCCCATCTATCCTCCCTTCAATATTGTGCAGTCGTCCTGTCCCCTTTGTCATCCTGTCAGTGCTCAGACCATACACTGTATAAAACTGGTTTATTAGAGCAATTTAGAGTCTAATCTAATGTATCTTTGGAATGTGTGAAACCAGAGTAATCCCACATGGACCTGGGGAGAATATACAATATCAGTCTCAGCACCTGCTCCAAGGATCCCTGGGTCAGTGCTGACCTTGGGTTCTGCTTGTTTGTGGGTTGAATGTCTTCCCCGTGTTCTTGTTTCTATTCATGTTAGTGACTTGGGTTATGTTAACTAATGATATGCTTTGAAGTGACTGTGCTCATGTCATTAATAACCATTGATACTGAGGCACTGATACTGTTAAATAAAGTAAAACAAACAAACAAAAAAATGAACTGGTTTGTGGATGTGATGTTTGCAATGCAGTGGAAAGAGCAGAGACGCACTTCTCATAAAGCTGAAGGAGAATTCTGGGGGATAACAATGGCCATGACATTCTTTTGACTTCTTTCACAATTTTTGTGGCAGTATATTTATGCAGGATTATAGAACATTCTAAAGGATTCACAACCTTTTAAGCAGTACTGTAAGTTAATTTAAACTTCCGATTTGTCCGTGATGTCAGGGTTTAGAGTTGAATATTTATGCAAGGCTCTGCAGATGAGCACAGTGTTGGCCTATTATCAGTATTATTGATAAATAAGAAACCATGAACAAATTATTAAATGGTCAATCATGAGCCACAAAGATTTAGTATGTAGTCAGCTTTTGTAAACAAGGGCAATCACTGGCTAAGACAGTTGTTGTTTTCTGTTTAGTTCATATGCTACAATTACTGTTTAATACGTTCACTTTTTTTTTAAACAAAACCTTCTAGGTATTTTCTTCAGCAATGCCTCCAGCCCCTATTCACCACACCACCGTTATTGTACCTGCGCCGACGTTACCACCCCCTCCCCATCATGTCACAGTGGTAACCATGGGCCCAGCCTCTGTGATTAACACAGCATCCACATCACGACAAAACTTGGACACCATAGTACAGGTAACAGATACATTCTGATGTGATGATTAAATTACTCACTTGTCATGTCGACTTATTCTAATTCATGGTGGCAGGGGTCCCAATGCCTATCTGGTAGCACAGTGCAAAAGGCAGTACCCAACCCTGGACAGGGCAACTCATACTGGGATTGTTCTAATACATAATTGGAATGTGTGAGGAAACGCACACAGTGATACAGGGAGAACATGCAAACTACACACAGGCAGCAGCCTCATCAGAACTCTAACCTGGGTCTCTGGATCTTCAAAACCACAGAGTGCTACAAATCTGTAAAACAAAAATTGCCATTAGGTTACCTAGTAAAGAACTGCTCTTATTATTATTGTATAAATATGAATATAAATACACATATCTTTACTATAGTAAACTATACAGTTTAGCAAATGGATGTTAATACATTTGATACATTTATTGTTTCAGTGCTAACTGCTAATTATTATCGCTTAAGTCCACCTGTGTGGAGTTTGCATGTCCTCCCCATGTGGCTTTACTCTGGGTACTCTGGTTACCTCCCACATCCCAAAGTAATTGGTTAACTGTTTGCTCCAAGTTGGCTTGTTGTAAATTTGTCTGACGACACTTCTCACAAATATTGGGGAATATTTCTTTATAGGGATCTTTCATTTTGGAATGTGCCCATATTTTTTTTGAGTAGCGTAGTATAGATATAACCTCACTGTCGTGAATATGCATTGGTACAAACAGCAACTTTAGGTAAAATGAATAGGCAAGCCATTCTGGGCTATGGTGTTTGATTCAGAGACTATTAGTATTGAAATGCCATGTGGAGGACTTGCTAGTGACAGGAAGGAAGTAGAATGATGGATTGCATATGGGGATTATAAGGCATTACAGGGTTAGTATATAGGGGGCATAGGCAGTGATGACAGTGGTTGTAGAATGCTGAGCACTTGTGAGTAAGAAATGTAACGGGTGAAATTTTGATTCTCTAGGCAATTCAGCACATTGAGGGGACACAAGAAAAGATTGGTTTGCCAGAGGATGAACAGCGTCGGGCAGTCATCGTCACCCCGAGTCGTGTCTTCAATGATACAGCTTCGGACAATGAAGGCTCTGAGGACTGTTAACTGGACAAGGCATGGACTGTGCCCATTTGGAAGGGCCTTCCACACACTCTCCACTCCCTTAGTCACTGTCTCGCTCACACAGACATATGGGAAAAATAGGATAGCGTTGTCAAACCATTAAGGATTCAGTGAGCTAATGACTAAATAACAAATTTACAGTCTCTCGCGCGCACACAGTCTCATACTCCCACACTGATTAAGTACACTATACATTGATATCTCTGATTCGTGTCGTCAATCAATTTACACTGTTGCTTTTTGAATAGGTTTTTTATACTTCATAAATGCAGAATCATATGTGATGTTGAAATGGAACACCATACCAAGATTTGGCCTCAAATAACTCTCATGAGAGGCCACTTTCATCACCACTGACTCACTCTCTACTGCTTTTTCTATGGAGAGGACAGATGTGTTTTTTTGGCCTTACTGGCGGTTATGCCCTAAGATTCTGGTGTAGAGTGGGAGCTAACTAACCGTGGAAGATTTTCACTTACAGACTTGATCCTTCTCCCACGCACTGAAAATCATACATACTGTATCTACATAACTTTTTATACACCCTCCATTGCCTTTTCTTTATTACTGCACCACTGTGAGCATACCTGATTTCAAAAGTGTAACCATTCTGTTGGCTTTGGGTCTTTAGAGGAAACCATTAATACAAGTGTGACCACTTGTTTCCTAGAAAGGGTATATGCCTCAGGTCCAAAACAGCAGTATAACTATCAGGCATTTGCATGAAGGCCCAAAGATCATTGCTGCTTCATGCACTTTGTAAATAAAGCAATGTTTTTTAGAGGGAGGAGGAGAATGTGCACTTACAGTACATGCTCAGCTGGGCTGGGTTCTCAGTACACAAAACTCTTTAAGTAATTCACCCCTACCACCACATCATACATCCTAGTTTATTTGTTTTTTTCCCTTTGGGGGTGGGGTGGGGGGTGTCTTTCTAATGGTGAACTAATGTTTCTGTCTAGTTTGTCTCTTATAATTGAATAAGCTAACTAGTGGGTGTTTATACCTACAGACAGTCTGAAGCGCATATGCTATTATGGCATACCATGAAATACTGCCTAAGGGTTTGATTATTTTCCAGGACGAATGGCAGTATCACTAGCTGATTTATCAAAACGTAACACTCTATGCAGCTCCCTCAACTGCCATTTGCTTGTGTTCATGATAGTCCAAAAAATCATGTGGCTTTAGCTCTTTAAATGTTTTTTCTTTTTTTACATTTACACTATGCATTCAGTGGCCTGCCCTGCTTGCTATATTTTGTTGTTTGTTTTTGTCTTTTGAGTTAATGTTTGTCACTATGACCCTTGTAGTTTTGGCCTTCCTAATTGCTAGTGTCATAGAATGGGCTCTCTGAGCACCTTCCCAGTGACGTACACAGGTGGCATGCCTTAAATTCATTTTTGGAGTTGGCACTTTGAGGGAAAAGTATGAGCTTTCCTTGTACCTCCACACAAGGTTGACTCCCAAAATTTTAACAAGCATTTTAATTCCTTGCTTCACCTCTTTCTTGACCCAATTTCTCTTTTAAAGTGGAAACTCTATTGCATGAACACATTATCAAACATTCCGGAGTGTTTAAGCACTATTCATAAATGTGCAAAAATTTGTTTGGTGATTTTTATTTTCAGCAGTTCTTGCCAAGCTTAGGAGAAGATATGTGACATCTGTAAATAAATTTAGGAAAATTAATTTTATGTCAACCCCACTGTTACAGGGCTTTTAGCTCATGGACAGATTGCATGCGCACCAGGATTTCACTGTGGCTCCTCATCAGTGTTGACTTCCATTGTAATGTTCATATTAGATCTAAAATCTATCATTGAAAGTAATGTCCATGTTGGGCCAGGGAGAGACAAGATTTATTTCCCCTAAAAGTACTTTAAAGGATTAAAAGTATTTTCACTAATGAAGCCATAGGGTGCATCAATTTTTTAAAAAATTTTATAATTTCAGATCTCTCCTACAGAAATCTGCATCAGAAGACTTGGGTGTCAGGGTTTAACCATCAGTTTATAATTTGAAATCTGAAGCACTTAACTATTGTGAGGAGCAGCTTTTTCTTAAGATCCCTCCATTGTTGAAGCTTTTGGTGCTGTGAGTCCAAACAGTGCTGCTGTGGAACCATTAGGAACCACTGTGGAACTGTCTGTTTTTATCTTTGTCTCCAGACCCAGTATATATAAATATATATATTTTGTCCCCATTGCATCCGTTTATTATTTTCATCTTTCAGAACCTTCCTTTTTTGTTGGGTACTCGCTCCCATCTTGTTGAAAAGCTATTATTATATATATATATTTTTTGTTTGTTTTTTCATTTTTTAAGAAAAAATATGGGGTAAAGAGGCTTGTGCCTTTGTAAAGACAGAATAATAAAGTTTGTACTTCTTTTTTTACAAATTGTTACATTGTGTGGTTATTAAATACTTCTATGATGACACTACCAAGAAGTAGGGGTTGCAAAACTAGTAACTTTTACTAGTTAACTAGTGTTTAAATGTCTAGTAAAAAAATCTTAACCCCTAATTCATGTGTTCCGTAGCTAAAGCAAAAAATAAACTCTTAAAAATAAAGTCCTCATTTTAGTTTTTAATTAGCACAGATTAATGCTGATTGACAACGGCAAAGAATGCGTTAACTTCTATTGAAGTCATACAGGTAGTCTCTAAATAAAAAATTTGGTGCTTCTGTAGAATTTTATTCTAATTTGATTGTGAACTGTATTATGTTGTGTGACACTTTTGGCACAAAATTAACTCCATTGTGTTCACACTTCAGGAGCTCGTTTATGCCGAGGTTTGGAAATGGAAGAAATGACAAACTGCAAATATACAGGGGTTAGACTGTGAAACTGAAACACCTGGTTTTAGACAAAGGTTTGGTTATAGCAGCCCGGCCGTGTATATTGACCCTGTGGATCTTGACGGACAGTTCTGGTGGAAACAGGAGAGTTGAGGTGCACATTTAAT
>JAUZSU010132713.1:0-16497 GCA_034780255.1 Parotocinclus maculicauda
GCTTGGATTGTAAGACTGTATAAGTTGTAAGTCGCTCTGGATAAGGGCGTCTGCTAAATGCTGTAAATGTAAATATCGATTTTAATTACTTCTACTACTAGCTGCTCCATAGAACCACCCGGGGATGAGGTTATGGAAAGATACAACTTCAGAGATGCATGCAAAGTTACACTCAGCTCTCACAGTCCTCTGAGGATATTTTCATTTCACTTAGTTTTTTTTTTTTTTTTTAGTTTTTTTGTTGGGGTGGGATTGAAAAGAAGAACTTATTGTATTTTACCAAATCAATTATCTGTTTTAATTCATCAACCATCTATGGCGGTATTGTAAATTCTACACTGCACGAATAAGTGCTATGTGACTTGAGGGTGTTTTGCATGAAGGAAGAATGGGTTATTAGAAGGGACCTCTAAAATTACATGTCACTGAAGCAGCAAATTAACACCAGGTAATGGATGGACTATAAAAGTAAAGGAGATGAATGATTTGGGAAATGGAGCTGTGGATCTCCTGAGAACTGTTAACCCAATGGTCTGTTGTTCTACAATGTATTCTTAGTTTTTCATTTTCTATTCAGCTCCTCTTTGTTTGAATTGTTTGATTGCAACCAATTGTATTTGCTGTGTCTAAAATGTACTTGTCTAGGAAGTGGTCCAAGTGTGCAAATGTAAATCAACATTTTCCTCTCTTAAGCTTAAGTTTCTGAGTTTGCCAATAACAATGTGAATTTATCAGCTCAGCTCTTGAAAAAGTTTAGACACTCATGGTCAAATTACTCCTTTGTTAAATTTGATTGGTTTTCTCAATGTAATCTTTGGAGTAAGAAAATTGGCATATACACTTCTGTCATTAAAACTACCTCCTTGTATCTACACTTTGTCCATTTTATAAGCTCCATTAAGGTGTACTCTGTTGTTCTACTATTACAGATTATAGTCCACCTGTTGTTCTACATACCTTTCAGAGAACTACAGTGACACTGGCTTGGTGGTGCGTTAGTGTATTGCAATGGTATGAGTGGATCAGACACAGCAGCAGTTTTAAATATCTTAGCATTACTACAAGACTAAGAATAGTCCGCCAACCAAAAATATCCTGCCAACAGCATCATGTGGGAAGTATCCTGTGACCAGGGTTGAAGGAGCTATGCTCACTGGCTTTGCATCTACAAGGGAGATCAAAATTTTTTTTATCAACATTTTTGTTTTAATGTGTTGCACTTTGCACAATAAAACCGTTTATATTCTGCAACTGTTTAATGCATAATGGTATATTCATATGTTGTGATTTGTTGGGCCCTTTAGTAAAGAAATGTTATTATACACATTATGGGGTATGTGTGATGGGGGGTATGGTACAATTTAATAGACCACATTTACTTCTGCTATTTTTAATTCTATATTCGTCATGGTAATACATAAGTCATAAGTGAGTTTGGATACGGTTTAAAGGATTAAAATTTGAATAGTGGTGTTTAATGTGTTTTTGTGTGTGTTTTCTGCAGACCTCTAATTTATTTCAATCCTATCCATAATAATTTATCTTATATAGTACAAATTTAAAACCATGTCTAATGCTATTAACAATTTTTTTCTTCTTCTGTTTTCTTTTTTTTATGATCTTTATAAGTAATAGAAATTTTACTCTCAATTTAATTCACATTTGACCTGACATATTGTAATTATACACTATACATAGTGTCCTCTTTTCTAGCATTTTTTTTTACTAAGCCTGCTAAGTATTTGACCATAAACAGCAATAAGTGTAATAAGACCATTTAAAAATGTGCAGAGAGCAGCATTGTTCATATCGCTTTGCAAATACTGCCTCAAAGGACTACAAGTCACATCTCGCTAAGATCCAATTTGTGTTACACTCCCCAATTACTTTCATGCTTGGCTTGCTCCATCTCAAACAGAAAGAGCAGATTAGCAGCTACATGTCTGCACACTGGAGCCCCTAATTAAAAACACAAACCAGGCAAAAGAACATCTGGTGACACAGCGATCGGGAGATTCAAACCAAACTCTTGTGTTAACATTAAACCTAATATTTTAATTTTCTAATATTTTATATAGTGGTCTAATGAGTAACACAACTAAATTCCAATTCTACTGTCATCCTCGTGCTGGTATAGATGTTATTTCTTCACTGCGCCTAAATAATCACGTGACTTTGCCATATTTAGGAGCGCCTTTAGAACTTGCTTGCTTCTTTTTATAAATGATATGGTAAAAATGAGTTGTATTGCTTGGTAAAATTTCCATGCATTTTGTGGCCAAAGGCACAAATCACACCAAGTGCCATCTTCCATCTCAAATGGACAGTTTGTGCTTTGAAATGCATTACACACTGCCTGATTGGGAGAACTTTTTTCCTGTTTTATCCTGGTTGGGTAACGGGAGGTGTCCAGGGGTCTTGGAACATGCACCATGGGTAAGATGCCAGTCCATCACTTAGGGCTTAGGAGGGGTCACCTATTTTGGTTTTCCCACTTTCAGATTCTCCTCAGTTTGTGTCTGTGTGAAGACCATCCCAGCCTGAAGTCAAAGTTTGAAAACTGAGGTCAGCAGGGTGGTAAACTGCTACTGTGCCACCTGTGTGCTTGTTTAGTATACCATTCAAATGTAATGCAAGGAGAACAGAGGAGAGAAGAAAGAGGCTGATTGCTTCCAACACAGCAAAAATATAATAGGAATTATTAAGACTGTCAGTTTGCACATTATAGGCCTTTGTGACAGTAATTTTAGGTCAGACACAATGATAGGTAAATGATATTTTCTGCATCCCTTCATTGATTTGTGTAATACAGTGTAATCAATAAAACCCTAAACTTAGATTAATTCTCCAAAATGCATATAGATTTCTTGTAATGTACCAATAACTCCAACACACAATGTAAGCTTAATAGGGATCCAGAAACATTGAAAAATCGTTGGACATGGCACAACAAAAAAAGACACGAAATTCCTCTCTTGCTTGGTTGACTTCCTCCCTGTATCATCCTAATGAAGATAGATTTATCCAATCTGTTTCCTGACAACAGCACAAGAACAGGCCTAGCCATCCCTTCACTTGTGTCATCCTTTCTTCCTCATGCACTCGTTCGTACATACGTTACAAAGATCTCTCTATAGACCAGGCCAGTCGGTGATGCTGCACGACCAGAGCTAAAGTGAAAAGGGCACGGAATTTGTCACCTCCGTCACGAAGGCCCCAGAAGAGAAACAGTGTCATTAATCTCCTGACATTTCAATATTGTATTAACCTTTCTAGTGGAAACTGGGTGGCTCATTAGTCTAGTAACGGGAGAAGGGAACATGGTAATCAATAGAACAAGCTTTCAATAGGACTTTGAGTTATACCGCTGTGTGTAGATGCACTTGGCCTGCAGCTGATATGATAAGAGAGTACCTTAACTAATTATGCCTGTTTGATGAGGATGGAGAGCCATTCAGCGCATCGACACGTAGCAGTGAACACTTTGTCAGAAATGACTAGAGCGAAGTATTACAGCTGCCAGCAAGGAGCAGGCTTTAATCAGAATGAAATATTGCAAACTTTTAGGAATGCTCTGCGTCACAGAAGATACGTAGAATAATCAGAGATGCAGTGTAGAATTAAAGATGCCTATGTTTCTGAAATAAACATGGCCGAGTTAAAAATATACTCTGGTTACATAAAATACTGTAAAGTTTAGAAGTTTTTCATGCCCTTGTGAATTACATTTGTGCTACTGGTTAGCCAATTTTTGAAACGTAGGCTTCTTTTTAGAAAGCTTGTGAGCATGGCTTGAACTACCAGCCATACTTGCAAAGTAAAAGTCACTATGCTTGCTTGAACTTCTGAATTCATGTAGCCTTGGATAGATTATAGCTAGCATGGCTACTTGTATTTTGAGTAAACACAGAAAAAGAGTATGCTAATAGCAACTTTGCTAATAGAGTTTTGTACGTTTGCGTATTTTTTATTTCCATATTCTCCTCTGTCCTTGATTGTTTTCTTAGATAGCAATGGTCTTTAGCACATTGTCTAGACACAAACCTGCGTTATATAACTATCTGGTCATCGTTTTTCTTGATAGTCTTATTTTCATAGGTTTTGAATTCTGGGACAGAATTCCCTGGGATTCCCGTCTTTGAGAACTGTAATTTCAGTAAGTAGTTATCTCTGCCTCAGGAGACTTTGGATCTTCTGGATCCATATAATCTGGCAACATAACCTTTTGTTTTAAAGTCTTGGCCCAGTCTCTAAATACATGATAGTAAAACCGCGTCTTGTAAATTTCAGAATAGTTGTAGTTGGCCTGATGAAGACTAGCTATGAGATTTCTGACAGCAACCACTGCATGATGTTTTGCTTTTTGAGCAGATTGTCTCACACCTTTACATTGGCACATACAGGTCTTTTGATTTTGAACATCCAGACATGTTAGTTTGAGATTTATCAAGTATTCATTCATTCATTTGTTTACTTTATCAGTTTAATCCTGGACAGGGTCGCAAAGGCCACTTCAGTGTAATTAATTAACCTTTGGACTATGAGGGACACCGGAGTACCCAGAGTAAACCCACACAGACACATGGAGGACCCAGGCTGCTCCACCGGAGATCAAACCCAGGACCTTCTCTCTGTGAGGTGAAAGCAATACCCGCTGAAGTAGTACGCTGGCTACCCTTATATCAACATTTTTATATGGTTTTATGTATGTGTACAAAAAGACCAGATCCCACCCCTCCCCCAACAGATCACTCCAGCAATGTTCAAGTTGATGAGCAAATGGAGGCCTAGGGTATATGGCACATAAAAAAATCCAGTTCTGCCAAGCGTAAAAACTTGTTCTGCCAAAGCAAATGTAACATTTTTAAAATTTGCATAATGATATACATGATGTGCTCTATGGCTGAAAATTGTGTCTCATCATTGTCACTGTAATGTGTCTGCCTATAGTGTGAGTCATGCCTAATTCTGTACGACCAAGAGTAATCTGCAACATAAGAGGCTTTGTAAAGAGTATTATGTTGTGAAATATTCAAAACCTGTGTTTACTGGGTTCTCTGTTAGCAAACTCGATGCTGTGTGTGCTTGAGCATTTGGCAGGCCCTGATTAAGGCTTTAAGGAAACCGATTTTGCCAGGTAATCCATTTCAAAGCTTTTTACCAAATTGGTGTTTGTGGTTCAAGTTTGTGTGCGTTTGTCATAAGAGAGAACAACTAAAGAGATGTTAAATATTTGTGAGAAGAAATGGAAATCTTGCAGTAGCCCCCTCCTCTGTCAAAGGCTCTAGTGTTTGTTCACCCGTATCTTAACCTCTCATCTATCATCACGCACCAAAGGCGCTTCATTCAGAGCCACTCTGTTCAGCAGGCCATTTGACTGTGAAAACATGCCAATTTAGTCCTATTATGTTCTCACAGCCAACCTTAAATGTTTAGACTCGGTCCATCATCATTGAGCTTTAGCTTGGTAATTGCCAGTGTCAAGGTCTTTCTGAATGCGACGCTAACAACATAGCAGAGCTAAAGGTTCGATTGCGTGTTTATACTATGAGTTTGCTTTTAGCTGTTTGCAAAATGCTGAATGCTGATGGGGTGACCATGTAGCCATGAACCCGCTGATTGATGTTCTCATTTCCTCACGCACACCCAATGCTTCTTCTCATGATTATATTTTGGAAAAGAGACCACCACAATGTACAGAACAAGTGCGCATTAACAATCCTACATACCATAGACCCACAATATAAACACGGACAATGAAATATAAACATAAATAAACATACCTCTGGCTGCACACAACAAAGAGGGAATGAGTCCACTTGAAGGTACACTAATTTCTAAAGCAGGCAATGCAATATCACCCTTTAAACACTAAACCTTTAAGTAGGTACTTCACCTTTACGTAGGTACATCACTACTAGTAGAAAGTCATAGCGGTCAACTTGTTCATTTCACATCTCTTCTTGGCAGAGAAAATTGTGACCTAAAAGTGTCTATGTGCAACATAGATCATAAATAGTTCCTACTGCTAATGAATACAAAATTCTGTTAATAAAACATGAAGGTTTGACATAAATTATATTTATTGCAGTAAAAATACACATGGTAAATGTTTTTTTCTAATTTGACCAGTTGTTTATGCTATAATGTCAAAAGGCAGATTTTTGTTTCCTCTTTTAATTTTTTGTAATTACTAAGGCCTCGAAGCGTGATTGGACGGTTGCTAAACAGTGCTTACCTGTACTGCAAACAAATGCAGTGTGAGTCACAAGCTCCCCACAGACTACCATGCATGATCCCTTGCTTCTAAGAAATGGGACATATAAGGAGCACTACAGGTCTCTGTTTATTACATTCTTAAAATGGGTGACCATAGTTTGAAAGAATGCAAAAGGTGAAAGCATGGCTATAAAAAAGTTTTGTACTTTAAATCCATGCCAGCTAAGAAGTTGTCGTATCTTGAATCCTGTGTATAGAGAGGTACTACCTGGTGTTCCTAATAACATGATGGATGAGTATACAGGTATTGGTCAATTAACAATCATATAGCGTTCTGCAAAGCATAATGTTGACTGACATTGACCATGACATTACCGTAGTCACAGTTATTATGCTACTGTCATGTTAATACAAAGGGTATTTTCACACAAAGCTGCATCCAAAGGATACATGAAAACGCCAAAGATACCACTGAATAAATAAACGGAATGCTATGATCTACAAAGCACCTTTAATGCCACCACATTTTGGAAATTCACTATAATTAGAGGAAATAGAGGTGTATGTACTATTATTGTGTAGGGGAAAGTTATGACATGTAGGAGGATGGTATGATGGCTGTTTTATACAGTAGTTATAGGCGAGAGAGAATATACAGATAGTGTAAGGACTAACAAAGTACTAACTACAATACAACAGGTACTTATGAACAGCATTTACACCTTGTTACAAACATAAGTAAGCTGCCCAAAACGTTTCCACTCCAAACATAAGCTACTGAGTTAGGCACACACACACACACACACAAAGAAATTATGGACTTTCACTCTTTACCTCCCACCTCTGCTCGTGGCTCTGCAGCATTAAGTGGCTGTTAAGCAATCAGCTGTTTATGGACGCAATATCAGGCATTAAAACAGTTGAATTTACTATTACATTTGATTATAATTCTTAATTGGATTATGTTGATCAGATGGACATTAAATGTAGCCTGTATGGGAATATAGTCAAATTGTTTTTGCTTTCTGTATAAAATCATGCAGCCAGCCAAGGTTCATATTTTTGGAATGAATTTGCATTAGCTCTTCCGCAACCAATTCAGCAACCTGAAACCAAAAGACTTACCTGTGTGAAGGTTTACTCGTTCCTATAGATGATTGGCAGAACTATTGTTCTATGAATGTAATCATCAGTCTCTTTGAATTACATCCTGCTTATGTTTTATGTAAGATAATCATTTTAGTAAATACTAATTCCCCTAAAGATGGAACAGAATTATGTTGTCAGCATATATTGACAGCTACTCAGTCCGTTTATTTACTCTAGATTTATGGCCATTGATGACATCAATTACGAGCTTACTGTCAATCTCTGCTGATTTGGCTTGTTACAGCACGCCACTTCTGGTGATCCTCCCGATTCTTTAAATCGTTTATTGATATTATGCAATGTAGAGAAAGAAATATGCAAATCCCTTATGGTCTTTCTTTGAGGAACATTGTTTTTAAACATTCCAATATTTTTGTTGCATACCAGACTCAGCCTTTCTTGGATTCTGTTTTTGTACCAAATTATGATTACAGTCACCTTTTGACATCACCTGCTTAAAATCACATACTTGTTTAGAATTGTTTAATTCAGCACCTTCCCTAAATTGCCAGTTTTTATCTGAAACCAAAAGACTTGCCTGTGTGAAGGTTTACTCCTTCCTACAGGTGACTGGCAAAACTATTATTCTATGTTATGTCATGAAGCTCTTTAAATGATATCTTCCTTACTTAGTAAGTACTAATTCCCCTAAAGATGGAACAGAACTTCGTTGTCAGCATTTGTTGACAGCTACTCAGGCCATTTATTCACTTTAGATTTATTGGCTGTGATGGGACCGATGACAAACTTACTGTCAATCTGTGCTGATTTGGCTCGTTACAGCACGCCACTTCTGGCACAGATTTCCTTTCATAAATCTGACTAAGCATCGCTCTGATAATGGTGGCTGTGGAGAGATGTGACTTTGTAATGTAATTGATGAAAAATAATTAGAAAGATGAAAACTAGCTTGTAATTCATGAGCTAGGATGAGATGGCTTACGTCAGCCTGGACAGTGAACAAGCAGGAAAAGTGAGAGAACCTCGGGCAATCCTGTACTCAATCGGCTAATGAGGCCATGAACAGCAGTAAAGGAAGATGGGCCAAAGTGACTGGTGCTGCCATTAAATGCACATAGCTCTAATGATTTCAGAGTTATTAAAATGATTGCAGTTCCAAACACAGCACTTAAAAGTAAAGCTCTGTTTTTTTTATTTAATTAATAGAGTAAAATTAATAAAAAATGAATGATGTCACAGTAATTTGCTAAGACAACTTATTTGATTGTGGTCCTTTGTTCAGCAGTTCAGCACACAAAATTTTGACTCCATAACAAAATAAAACAAACCAGATTTTTCTACAGTATATAGTTTGTCACTGAAGAAAGGCACTTTACATGAACATTTATACCATTTAGCGGACAAACTTATCCAGAGTGACTTACAGAGGTCAATGTCAAAATCAGATTTATTTATAGCGCTTTTTATGTGGAATTATGGTCTTAAAGTAGCTTTACAATAAGAGGATCAGAGCCAAAACTGAAAAAACCTATGCAAGCCACTGGCAAGACTCCCTAAATGTTATAAGGAAGAAACGTTGGGCGGCCTAAGAGTTACATAAGAATTTAATTAAGCTACCTAATTAATACATTTAGTGGAATTGTTTAAATAATCATAAGCTAAATAAAACTTAACAGAGACAGCATATTTAAAAAATATATAATAATTTAAGTAAAATACAATAATAGATGGACTATTGTAAATTACCTGAATGTAATTTAACGAATAGAAAAAAATATATAATATAAAACTATAGCATATGAGACTACTATTACTATATATAAATATAATATTAAATACAACCCCAAATCAGACAAAGTTGGAACAGTATGGAAAATGCAAATAAAAAAACTAATTACATTTACTTTGACTTTTATTTCATTACAAACAGTATGAAACTAACAAGATATTTTATGTTTTCTCTGGTTAACTTAATTTCATGTGTTAATATACATCCATTCCTGTATTTAAGGCCAGCAAAACCTTCTAAAAAAAGTTAGGACGGTAAAGCATTTACAACTTTGTAATGTTGCGTTTTCATTTCACCAACCACACTGTACCAAGTGGTTTAGTGTTGTGTAGAACATATCTTAATATGTGCAACAGTTCAGGGTTGTCCTTGTCACATTTTTTGTTTCAAAATTCTCCACACATTTTTTGTTAGGGACAGGTCAGGACTACAGGCAGGCCAGTCCAGTACTCATACCCTCTTCCTCTGTCTTTTGTAGGCTGCTGTAACACCACAAATTTCCCCCCTGTGGGATAATAATATTCTATCTTATCTTATCTTATCTTATCTTATGTGTGCAGTAATGTTGTGTTGTTGCTCTTTTCTGTTGGTCGTCTTTTCTGCATTAATGCTGCCATCACAGAAGTGCAAATTAAATTTGACAAGGACACCGAGACATCCCTATACCATGAAACACCCTGACTTTTGGACTTGTTACTGATTATAGTCTGGATGCTACATTTCATCTTTGGTCTGACACACACAATCGTTTATTGATATTATGCAGTGTAGAGGGAGAAATATACAAATCTATTAGTCTTTCTTTGAGGTACATTGTTTTTAAGCATTACATTAATTTTTTTTAAGCATTTGTTGCATAACAGACACTGCCTTTCCTTGATGCTGTTTTTGTACCAAATCATGATTATAGCCACTAGTTGATATTACCTGTTTAAATTCACATAATTGTTTGGTTTTGAAATGCAGTACTAGCCCCAAATTGCTTCCGTCTCATCATTTTTTGCAATGTGTTGCAGGCCTGAAATGCACAGACGGATGGTTATTAAGAAATAAAATTAAGTTGATTAGAAAAATATGAAATATCTCAGGTTAATATTATCTGTAATGAAATGAGTCAAAGTAAGATAAAAGATAAAAGAATCTGCTTTGTATTCTTCTTAGTATACATTACCTCTTGAAAGTACAAATAAGCAATAACTCAAGAACACTATCCAAACTAAATCCTCTTAGGATTTGATGTAGATAAATATGTTACTATTTTATAATCTGACACTTGTATAATAACATTAACTTAGCAGCAATGCAGACAGCATGTTTGTGCCTGCAGTGTGTTCTATGGTATACACTGGACTATTCATAACCCTATGCATGTCACTGGTTTAGAAAAGGTTATGTGATCAAATGAAATAATTAATTTTAAAAAACATTTCCTGGATGTGGTTTGTCATATTTGATTTTAGTTTGCTAGCTGATTTCTGCATTGCTCATTTAACCTTTCTGCTAATAACTGCAATCAACTGTTAATCAACTCCATAGTGTTCCATCAAGTGGCTTTATATAATACATCCATGCAGTGAGAATACTCAGGCAAAATGCAAGTATTTAATAGGCCTAGCTTACCAAATAACTAATAACTTTAATGTCTATAGGCTATAATAATAATATTATTAATAATAATAATAATAATAATAATAATAATAATAATAATAATAATGATGATGATGATGATGATGATGATGATTCATAAACCTACTAATAATAAGGGTGTCATTTTTTCTTTTGAATAAATGATGAAACTGGCTTTGCATTTTGTCCACTAAGCAAGGTCCATGCTTGGTCAAAATTTTCTTTCCTTCCAAGTGTGTTCAAATGCTCTCATATTTGACAGACTGTGCTGGTGTCTAGCTGGGAATCAGTTTAAAATAAACTTCATAAATATAGACTTGGGAATAAAGAATTGGCATCAAGTAAATTTCAAGTTAAAACTTAATCCAGATAAGCATCTTTTTTTATTTATTTTGAATTTTCTATTATATACAAATTGTAATTAAATAATTTACAGCAGAGTTTATGGAAAGTTGTGTATCAATGTGATACTTATTACCACTATTGTGTCTTGATTTTGGCTTAAAGACTCATCAAATAGTACATATTCAATACATATAGAGATTTTAAAATACTACATCTGGTCCACTGTGGCATACAGTATATAACGGGTCTGTTGCGAAATATTACAACTTTGTGTTGATTTTGGTGTTTGTGTTGGGTATCGACTTGTTACGGATCTCAATGTGATATTAAATGTCGAATTAATGTGTACATCCATCCATTTGTTATTTAGTCCCAGTATTGCCATTAAATCACCAATCGTTTCATTAAATTATGTGCCGGAGCTGGATTAACGTGATGTGTAGAGATTGTGTGCAGTTAGAAAGAGTATAATAATACAAATACTACGGATCATTTAATATGTGTTATGAGTAATAAATTCTCTAACACTCACTCCCATTAATTCCTTTGCTCTAGTTACTCATGTAAGCTTTCATTTCTGTTCAGATGGATTGAAGTTGTCTCCTGCACTTGGCCTGATTTCAGTGTCTAGACTCTTGCTGTGCGTTATGGCTTCTGCAGGTAGTGCCAGGTAAGTGCTAATATCTTTGTATTATAAATGGCTTCTGATTTCCATATCCTCTTTATTCCAGACATCATGGGGATGGTGTCTGAGTGCGTTGCTAATATTTAATCACCTGACGCTTCGTTGTGGAGAAGCACATACACAACTTGGCTCATTAAAATGATGGATGAAGGCAGGGGGGATGGTTCTCTCCGGCTCCAAATTTGTTCTCATTAAAGGGGTGCTTATTAGAACACCTGGGGCAAAACAGTCACATTTCAGTCAAAACCAAGATGGCAGAGTTGCCTCTGGGACACGTGCAGGAAGCCAGGGCACCCAGCTGACATTTGGTTTTTTTTTTCCAATACTAACTGTTGAGTTGTAAGATGTGGCATTGCTATTAAATTTGTGGCCATTTCATTTTAAATGTTAGACCTCATTTAATCCCTCACCAATGTGTGTGCTTGGTGATTTGTGCAGTCTTAGAACATAATCAGATAAAGAGGATTTTAATTTTAGATAAGAACCATCCATTTCAGTTGCTGGGAGCCCACTGAGAACTAAATGCAGTCTTAAAAATGAACATCTGCATACTAACTCTTGACTGAAACAAGCTAGTATTTAATGTTTTAATGCATCTTTCCTAACTGTTAATGACATCTTTATGGTCTATTTGCATTTTTAGCCAAGGGACACAAAGATTGCTACCAGTAAATGAGTAAAAAGAGAAAACCTTTTAATGAATTAGCATAATATTTAGAAATAAAATAGTTAGAAAATTAAAAAATATATATATTTTTTACTTTTTTATAACATACGTTTTATGTTGATATGGGTGTCTATGAACTTTCAAAAAGTAATCCATGACTTTCTATTTTAATGGGATGTGTACAGGTTTGAAAAGTCTATAGACCATATCAGTTTTTCACGCTTTATGTTGAGGCCCTGTGCTAAAATAAAAAATTAAGTTGTTCCCCGTCAATTTGCACTTAAAGTGCAAAGTAGAAATTACATTTTATGAATGGATTCAAATGGTAAAACAAAAAAAAAAATCATCCTTTGGTGTGACACTTGAAATTGAGCTCTCACACATTCTTGATAATCTTTGAGATGTTTCTACACTATAATTGGAGTCCATCTGTGGTAAAATGTGGTTGCTTGAAAATGATTTGCAAAGACAAACACCTGTCTAAGGTCTCACTGCTAACAATGCATGTTAGAACAAATCGCATACCAGCTGCTGTGCCAGCAAGAATGCACACAGTGCAGAAATATTCTTTAAAAAATCTGGTTCAGAAGATGCTGGCTTAAATGAAAATTGAGCTTTCTGGCAACAAATATTTAAGGTGAGTTTGGCATAAAAAGGATGACTAAAAATGACTTAATGGCCACTGGGATGTATGGTGGAGAAGCTGTGATGTTCTGGGAAAGGCCCTCAGAACCTTGTTGGGGTTTATTGAATCATGGACTTCATAATATAGCAGGACATTTTAATCCAAATCTGTTTGCCTCTGCACAGGAACTAAAATGGGTCATCAGTGGATTTTTCTGCAGGTCAGTGAACCAAAACATATGTCCTGATCAACACAAAAATGGTTTACTGAAAACAAAACCAAGCTTCATGACATCCCCCGTGAAGCTGTGGTAGCCTAGCGGTTAAGGTACTCGACTCTGGACCGCCTCTGCCAAGCCGCCACAGTTGGGTCCTTGAGCAAGGCCCTTAACCCACTATTGCTTGGATTGTAAAACTGTATCAGTTGTAAGTCGCTCTGGATAAAGGCGTCTCCTAAATGCTGGGAATGTAATCCCCTGCTTTTATCTACCAATCTTGTAGGTGAAAGCTCAATGCTATTATTGGTAAAGTTGATTAACTTCCCTGGACAAAAAACATATTGTATTAAAAACAGGTCTGTCAAAAAACTGTGGTTTTGTTAAATAAAATACTTCTTGATTACTTTTTGAAGATTTTTTTTTTTAATGATAAGAATAGTGAATACAGATCAAGCTGAAACCTTCTGTTACCAAAACGCTCCATGAAGGATACAGTAATTGCAATTTGCATGAATGTTTTATGTGTTTAATGTTAAATCATAACAAACTAATCAGTTTTGAATTGAACAGCCTAAACAAAGTAATTGATATAAATATTGATTTTAATTCAATTGATGGTTTAAAAACCACTGAGAAAAAAATGTATACAAATGCGTGCTTATTAAGTTTTAGCTCTTATTGAATCACATGGTTTATAATAACTCTCTACTGCTTTCACAACTACAAATAAGTATACTCAAAGCTTCCATAACATTATCTAAAAGTAAACAATGGATTTTATTTATATACTTACACTTTATCAAAATTTTGCACAAAAATCACATACAGTATGTTATTTAGTAATGGATGAACTCACTAGATAAGATTTCAGTTAAAATATATAACATAACATGTAAACGGACCCTATTTACTGACCCCCACTGATCCATAAGGATTCAGTATTATGTTTTTGATACCAAAACATCACACACACCACATAGCTTTTATTTGCTTTATTGTTTTTTTGATTTGCTTTTTTACTTTAACAAAAGGTTGCAGATGCTCTCTGAGTAAACACTTGCCTCCTCTCCTCTGATACATGACTGATGCTGTCTTGACACTACTGAGCAATCTAATCAGTCTGCCCCAGGATTCTCACACTACTGTCTGTTTCCTCATTTCAAGTGTCAGTAAGTGCATTAGAAAAGGACCAAAGTTCAGTAAATGTAGTTGCACTGAGGGACCAGTGCCCAAATGTAGCGTTTTCCACAGGTAGGCTCTTTATTAGGGCCCAGGGAGACAGACAGACAGACAGACAGAAAGAAAGAAAGAGAGAGAGAGACAGACAGAGAGCGAGAGAGAGAGACAGACAGAGAGCGAGAGAGAGAGACAGACAGAGAGCGAGAAAGCGAGAGAGACAGACAGACGGAGAAAGAGGGAGAGAGAAGGATGTAGTGTTGTTTCATTCACCCTTTTGTAAACAGCATTTCCTCTTAACTATCAGGGTTCACGAGGCCTTTTGTCATACAGTACCAGTTCTTATGTAAGACAAACAGGTTAATCGATAACAAAATAAAATTTAGTGATTGTGCTTTTAAAACCAAAGTCAAACAAATAACAACAAACACTGACAAATGACAAATTAACAGTGCATTACAAAAAAAATAATCTTAAATGTGGCACTTTTCCTAGATCTGCTTAAATGATATGGCAATTTACAACAAGGATAGACATGATAAAAACATTTACTGGCATAATAACAAATTTGAAATAAGCCAAGAAGGACACAGTTTAAAGTACCACACATTATAAAAGACAATTAGGCATGTATGCTTTATTTACATGTAAGTCCATCCCTTTCTGCTTGAAGCTAATAGTAATAACAATAATGACTGGCGCCGAGGACTTGCTGAGCAGAGTCTTACTCAATGCATGGAGCGACTGCTTTCTCCATAATGCACTGTTATTCTTTTTTCTCAAACAACCATTAAATACACTATTACAAGAAACGGTCAGTTTTCAGATAGGGGTAACTATGAATGAAAAGCTATTGTTGAGATGTTCAAATTGACAATGGGCACTAAAGTAGTGACCAGCAGGTGGCATTTCCTCTCCATCTTCAGCTCTCCAACATCTGAGCAACAAGAAAACAAACAGTAAGTACATAGGCTTATTCTAACATTGCATCTGTTTTGAATAAAATGTGTTAGTAACGTGTGAACATTTTGATGTAATAAACTGCCTAATAAAAATGAGGCATGTATGTCAGGTATGTCAGTTCTGTTTATCCCAAATGCAGTCAGGCCACAAAATCTGTAGCACCAAAACATTCAATTTCAGTATTTCTGCCTCATTTGGAACCATATTAAGTTTTAAGTACTGAGAATTGAAATATTTTGATCATCTAAATAAACCTTCTGTGCAAATATATATATTTTGCTTTGGTAAAATAATTTCAGGACTATAAGCAACTATAATAATGGGTGAACTGTCAATAGAGTTGCTATTTTAATATAAACTTCAAACCTAATAATTAATTAATTAAATTGTTCATTTTTTTGAGCATATACAGTGCTTTAGTAAAAGAATCAAGCACAATGTTTGGTTCTGCTAGCCTCTTTCAGGCTTTGTATGAGTGCATGTGCAGACTGATACAAACGATTGAAATCAGAGTCAGGAAATACATGAACTGATAAATCTGATCTCTGTATCAGATTTCTAGGAAAACAGTATGCTGTTTACATGGCCGCTTAAATAAATAAATATCTGCAGAAAAATGAGTTTTGATATATGTGGTTGTGTCTGGTTGTATTGATTATAAAGTGCATGATGTGATCTTGACCTCTAGTTGCTCCTCTGTGTGGTGCAAGGCTCCTATGGTGTTGAGGCTGATGTCTGCAGGGTTTTTCCTGCTCCCAGATGCACCCTCGCCTCTCCTCCGGCCTCCAGATCCTCGTGATGATATAGAGCTGGAGGAACTCGCCTCCCTCTCGCCTCGCGGACTGTGTACAGCAGGGAATGACGGGCGACTATAGGGCATGATGTCCTCTGAATATGGACAGACCCAGAAAACATGTATATGAGTAAACATGACTTGTTAATACATATACAGTGCATCCGGAAAGTATTCACAGCGCTTCACTTTTTCCACATTTTGCTACGTTACAGCCTTATTCCAAATTGTATTAAATTAATCTCTTTCCTCAAAATTCTACACAAAATACCCCATTATGAC
>JAUZSU010132723.1:0-16488 GCA_034780255.1 Parotocinclus maculicauda
GGGGTATTTTGTGTAGAATTTTGAGGAAAGAGATTAATTTAATACAATTTGGAATAAGGCTGTAACGTAACAAAATGAGGAAAAAGTGAAGCGCTGTGAATACTTTCCGGATGCACTGTATATAAATCATTTACAGCATGATAATAAAAAATAATTCCATGAGCACTATTTGAAGATATGTTTGTTTTATAGTGAATTACTGGAGCACTGAAGCACCTGGTCATGCTGATCATGTACAGCGTATTGATTACTAATAATTAATTGGTTAATTATTTAATTAATTTGTAGTCCTATTCCATATGAAATGTTTGTTTTCTCATTGCAGATGAATTAAAAGTGGAAAAAACTGCAGAAATGCCAGCTCGAAACACAATAACAAGTGGCCTGCCTGGCAGCAAAGTGAGATACTCTAAACTAGCAAGTGATGATGGCTACATTGACCTGCAGGTGAGAATTCAAACTTAAATCATATTATTATATAAACCAGCCTTTTATCCTATCCAGTGAAAATACTTGTTAAATATGGATGTTGTTTGTGTTACTAGTGGCAGTTTAAACTACAATTATTTGTTGTTTTCCCAGTCAGTTGTTTACACTGATATGTATTTTTTTCCCCTGAAGTTTAAAAAGAGCCCACCAAAGGTCCCATATAAGGCAATCACCCTGGCTGCTGTCCTCTTTCTCATTGGCTCAGGTTTGATCACCATTGGATCTCTTCTTTTAGCAGGATACTTTGAAGTTAAAGATGTGAGTATGTAGTGTTTGCTTTCCTATAAGTCATTTTCCAAGATCTTTTCATAAGGTCATGCAGACTAGATAATGTTATTGCATCTAAATTAAGTTTTTATTCTTTTCGTCAGCTTCTCAGAAAACTGTGCTTTAAACTGTCTGTTTGCTTTACTCTTAAGTACTTTGTTAGATAGATAAAATGAGAAATTTATAGTTGGAATTTATTATGGAACAGAATTAATGATACATACAGCTCAGAATCTTGAATTTGATACATTGTTTCAGCCAGCTATAACATTTCTACACTCAATGTCCGTTTGTCACTCTGTAGTTCCACGATTATAGAATGTATTCCATCTGTTGTTCTGCATACTTTGTTAGTCCCCTTTAACCTGGCCACTAGTGGCCACTAACCTGGCCACTAACCAAACAAAAAGTACATGTAAACACACTCACTGACATGGTGGTTTTGTTTGTGTCGGTCTTACTGGTGGACTAAGAATAGTCCACCAACCGAAGGTATCCTGTAATCAGCGTCCTGTGAGCACTGATAAAGGCTTAATTTCTGACTAACACAAACTGAAATAACAGATGAGTTGGAAGGTGAACATGGAAGACTGGATAGTGAGTGGGACACTGCTGTGTCTGATCTCCTCGTACCATTTACAAACTAACATGCCAACAGCATGCCAGTGCTACTGCAGTGCTGAGATTGATTTGTCACATAAATAGTAGCTGATCTGTGGGGATTCTATGAGGGTCCCGACCAATGTAGAACATGGTGATTGGGGGCTAACAAAGTAAGGAGAGCAAGCAAAATGGGCATTACAGCCTGTAATTATAGTACCACAAAATGTACTTATGTATTGGAGCTGATAATATAGCAACGACAATGACAATAAACATAGAAGCTAGAAGGTGGACCTTGCCTTAAGTCATTGAAAATTATAAACCCAGTTGAAAATGTTGGTCTTGTCAATAGATTTTTGTCAGAAAATTTCCAACCACCAAATAAGTTACCTGTCACTCCACACAACTGTCAATGCAGTGATCTAAAGCCAGCAATTGTAGAACACCCTACACGTTTTCTAAAATCTATGCATGTCAATAATGATTGTTTTGCATTAATATAAATTGTTTTTGCTGTGCAGCACACTGAACGCACTATACCAGTACTCATCATTGGAATACTTGTCTTTATCCCTGGATTCTACCATTTGCGCATCGCCTACTATGCTTATAAAGGTTATCGAGGTTACTCCTATGATGACATCCCAGATTTTGATGACTGAGTAGCATAGAAAATCTGTGAGAGACGAAGTCCTGTCCTCTGTGTGTACTCAGACCTCTGTTTTGGTTTTTTTTTTGTATTGCTTAGATACAAAGCAATCTACCATCTGGATTTGTAATGCATTCAAGTAAAAATGTGCATAACGTTTGTAATACTGCTCTGTCATATGTTGCTTTTGTTTAGTGTTGAATAAAAATATGCCAAGTGCAAGTAGACTGAACTTTTAATCGTTTTATTTTTCATATTGCACTTGGTGCATTGCAGAGTTGCAACATTTTATAATCTGCGGAATGTATTTGTGGAACAAACTGGCTTAGATTAAACCTGTATAACGTGAACTGGCATTACTGTACCATGAATGTGATTTTCTGCTGAAGTGTTCCACACATTCTTTATTATCACTTTGCAAGAAATGTCAGATTTTATCTTCTTTTTTTTAAGAATAAAGACCAAGAGTGATGCGAGTGTGATTTTTCATCTATTTAGCATACTGTGCAAATCTGTTTAGTGTTTGGATTAGAATGTATTTCACTTTTAAAATGCAGTACACCTTTACTGTTCAAAGCATGAAACACAGTTTGATAAACATTCTGTGAAATATAAAATTATGTAAATTATTTGAATTATTTAAAATTACGAAGTTAGAATAATGAAGATATTTAGGTGTAAAATCACGCCCTCTAGTAGGTGGGAAAGTGAATATATTTGGTGGCAAATGTACAGAAAAAAATTGTTTCGGATGTAACCCTAACAACGTTCATCGTACTAGTGATTCTTCTCGTTATCAAAATATATTTTAAATTATATTATATTAGACCTGCAGTCATCATGTTACTTATTGGGCATTTTAATCATAAATGTTTTGAAAAAGATTTTTAGATTTTCATTAGCAGTGTTTAATCCATACTTTATTCATGTGCGATTTTTAATACGTTAATATGATATACATATTACACATACATTACATAACTACATTGTTGCTGCATGAAATAAGAGAAATCAAGTGGCATGCCAAATGTTTAGTTCCGTATGGAAACGAAGCTTTGCAGTAATCGGGCTTTGAAAAGTCACGGGGTCAGACAAATGCGTGTGTGTGATTTTTCAATCTGGAGAGAATGGCGCATGGACAAAGGTGGTGGGATGGGTGCAGGGCGGGGAGGAGGGGATCTGAAATGGAAAAGAGGTAAGGAGAAACAACACAGAGAAGTAGCCTAGACGCTATGCAGACATTTTTACCTTTTGCGTGCTGAAGGCAGACGGTGAGAGGACTTGTGTCCTGTAGCCAAGTTAAACTTTTATTTTAAGCATCAGTTTTGTTTTTTTTACATTGTGTAGTAAAGTCGTATAGTTTGTTTTATTAGTAACACTGGTACGTACAAGGAAATAAACGGGGAACTTAAGCGAGCTTGGTCTTGCGTATCCCGAGGCAAACCTGAGGCAGCAGGTTCAGGTCCAGGGAGCCACGTTTTACATCCTGTGGGTTTGAAAACGGAGCCATAACTCACTGCGGTCAGTGGAAAAGAAACAGGTCTCCTCTAGGCGATTCATGTGGGGAAAACTTCTGCTCTTCTGGAAAGAAACTTTTAGTGGTTCAACACTGGCGACCATGTAAAGCTTCCGAGGTTCAAGTGGAACAAGTGCCACCGCTTATTTCACAGAACCTACTGGACAGAGCACAACAAACAACTATTCGGAATCTGCGGCATTCCAAGATTCATTTGCGATTTTGGACGAATAATGACACTACCCAGCCCAAGGTACAAATGTATTTATGCTATATAGTGTACAATTTAAACCACGTCACATCTGATAGACACGTAATGGAGAGTAATGCAGCTTTGAAGAAAAGCAACGTTTCTTTTTAAATACATTATTCGGACTGGTCATTCTGATCCTGATCATTCTAGTTGTCATCTTTCATAATGACAGTGCTCCGCTGAACAGGGTAAAAGTTGTGATCCTTGCAGGAACTAGATCCTAAAACCCATGGGGGATTTTGGACCAGCGTGTTAGATGGCGTGTCCACCACCATAAAACTCAAGCTATGTATTTCGGAAGAATGGTGGTCCAGCTATCTAATACAGTTCAAAGACACTCACTGATCACTTTAGTATATAAAGCTCCTTGTTTCTAAACTCCTTACCAATTTGAACATTTATATGCACGTTGTAGTTATTTGTATTTAATCAGTTGTCGTACATACAGACCCCCAAGGCACTAACACTTATTGGCTACTATACTGATCACAATAATTAAAGGATACACCAAAATTAAATATCCCATAATTAAATATTCCCTTATTTTTGTGAGCAGCACATTTGGTGGTGGATCATTCTCAGCTCTGCAGTGATGCTAACCTGGTGATGGAGTGTGTGTTTTGCTGATCTGATTGGATCAGACACAACAGTGCTGCTGGGGTTTATCATTATACACTCTGTTTACTCACTGTACACTCTTTTAGACCCTGTTTCCATATTGTTCCACCTTGTAGTCAGTAGCTCATCTTTTTCTTTCTGTGTTAGTTTGCGTGTTGTAACAGTTTGGGTTAGTTATCTTTAAAGCCTTCGTCAGTGTTCACATAACACTGCTTACAATATGCTTGTGGCTTGGCATTTTTGGTTGGTGGACTATTTTCAGTCCAGCAGTGTGACACTGTTCTTATTACTCATACACATACTCTACTCATACCAGCACAACACCACGTCAGTGTAACTGCAGTCCTGAGAATGAACCACCACCCCAATAGTACCTGATCTGTGCTGGTACTGTGGGGGTCCTGACAATAGGACAACAGAGTAAATGGGACTAACAAAGCATTAAGAGAAACAGATGGACTATGATCTGTAATTGTAGAATGACAGTAAAGGGGACTAACAAAGTATTAAGAGAAACAGATGGACTACGATCTGTAATTGTAGCATGACAGAGTGCTTCTTTATTTTAAAGGGAACTGATAGAATAGGGGCATCACGGTGGCTCGGTGGGTAGCACCGCTGCCTCACAGCAAGAAGGTCCGGGGTTTAATCCCAGGGTGGAGCAGCCTGGGTCCTTTCTAAGTGGAGTCTGCATGTTCTCCCTGTGTCTGTGTGGTTTACTCCGGGTACTCCGTTTTCCTCCCACAATCCAAATACATGCGCTTTAGGTTAATTGATTACTCTTAATTGGTCTTTGACTTGTGTGTGTATGTGTATATATTTGACAACTCTTAAGATTAACTTGTGTTTAGATCTAGCCTTGTGTGAGTCGCTGAGATGGCCACTGATGCCAATAGCGATGTTAAAGAAACCAAATAAATAAACATGGCAGTATTTTGGGGTGAGACAACACAGTTTGTGAACTTTGTAATCTTACCTGTTTACTGAATGCCATGACATTCTGATGCTGTCATTTGCAAGTTGCATTAACATGCAACTTATTTTTTGAAACAGACAAATCCACAGTAATTGAGAGGTGCATACATATAATTTGCGATCATTGTAGGCACGTATGTGGCTTTTTTTTCTCTCTTTGACTGCATCTTACTGTATTAGCATGCCTAGCCTATTTGTTTTAGCCTGGGGTAGTTACAGAAATGTCTGTATAACATTTGTGCACTGAAAATTAAACACTAATCAGTGTAGCCAGACAGTTAATGATAGTTTATGTGCTGTGCTGTTTTCTACAGTTGTGGCCACACATCATGTCTCTATCCATCTGTAGTACATGAATTTTGTCTAAAACACATTACATACATGTCACTGTTTTAAAACTCAGTGGATGGTCATGGTTATAGTGTCATATGTCACTTGTTATATGTTTCTTTTTAGGAATTAATGCTCAGCATAATATTCATGCTCAGCAAAACTGTTTCTGCTATAGCTTCTTATAGTCATATCAGAATATGTGTAAAGAGGATTGTAGTACCCCAGGCTTACTATAAGCCATTAAGGAAACTGTGTAAGGTCTAGGGCTCCATTTCAATAATTCCCACATGATTGATTCTGAGATCCTGTGAGGGTTTATGAATGAAGGTGGCATGTTATAACACCGATTCAAGCTAATAATATGGACTTTCAGTTTTTATATCAGGCCCTACTGTGCCACAGTTTAGCAGCAGTCTCTCACATCTCCCCACACCGGGTCATTTGCAAGAGGTTCTATTACTTATTTACCATCAAAAACACAACAAAATATTATTTATATAACCAGCGTTGTTATAGTTCATAGACTACAGTGACACAGTGGTCCTGTTGTTAGTGCTATTGCCTCATGTTTAAGTCCTGGAAGAGCTACTTCCTAAATGAAGTTGCCTGTTCTCTCTGTGTCTGTGTAGGTTTTCTCTTTGTACTCCAGTTGTCTTCCACATTCCTAAACCATTCAATAACATATTGTAAATATATGGACCTAACCTACACATAATCAAGAGTAGGAATAATAAACTTGAAAGGTTACCTATAATAGGTAAGCAAAGCTAGGGATTACAAGGTATCGTAGGGGCACACTTGGCATTTGGATCAGATTACAGATTATCAGTGCTGACAACATACTGAAAGACCATCCCATTCTGGACATCAACCTGTTACCGTCTGCAATACTTATGCTGCTCTGCACGCTGTATACAGTTTATTTTCTTAGCAGTATATTTTTACTCTAGGCTACATAAACTTTATTATTTACTATTTGCACCTTATTTTATCTTGGTATACAGAAACTTAAGTTGTTTTCATGTGGTGAAGAGTATTACGGAATTGCTACTTGTATTTTGTTGTACTCTGTGCAATGACAATAAAATTATATTAGACATGCTATTTAAAATTAATGTAACAATGTAAAGCATTGGCTTTCGAGGCCTCCCCTGCCTCTGGTGCTTATATAATAACTGGTATTTTAAATCGACCGGTCAAGGACATGATCAGCAGGAGTCTGACAACCAGAGTAAGATCTGCCAAGAGCAGTTACAGAGATAATAATTCTAGAATAATTATGAATAACTTTCACAAAGCTATATACTGTTACATTGGTGTTTAACAGGAAAAAAGTTGCACATATTATTTATTGGTAGGTTATGTGTGTAGTATATAGTGAGCAGTATATACTTCTCACAATTATACAACATTATATAACCTGTATAATAATGTATAACTTGCCTGAAACATCTGTTTTACGTTGGACATTCGTCATCCATGTACTTTTGAATTTTGGGAAACCCATAGATTATATCAGCATAAAGCCTTTGATATTTCTGTGCATATATTACTTAACACATTATCTGATTTTATCATAAATTCATCATAAGAAATATCATAAGAGGACAAACTAAACAAAATGAAATAAATAAGAAAATATATAATTGGTCATTTATTTATCGAGGGAAAGTATGAAATGTTACATATGTGTAAGTGGCCATTGCCATTAAGTAGCCCATGAGCTAGAAGTAGGACAATAAGCACCAACAGATTCCTCAACATTAAGCTCGTTAGTCTGTAAGTTATATATAAGTTCAAAAGATTACTTTCAAAACCTTTTTTCAATACCAGTATCTTAAGTTTGTTTCCTTTCTAAATGGTGCCTGCATACATATACTTTATGTGTTAACGCCATAGTTTTGTAATGAGTGTTTTGGTTTGAACTCAGACTCTCTGACACTGCCTGAGGCTACCTACCGTGTATATAGTACTTATGATAATTTCCTTTTTAGTTCCCTCTTTTCTGTTTTATTCCTTCAAGTAGATATAAATCAACTAAATAATTTTTATAGTTGCATAAATAAGTAAGCATGTAATCGAAAAGCTATTATGCTAAGAATTTGGTTCGACTTTTATTCTCAGGAAGTAAGTGCTGATTCGAATAGGTACTGGAGTAATAGGAGTCCACTTTTACCAGCGGTTGTACTGAATGAAAGCCAAGGAACTTGGAGCAGTGTGTCATATGCATTCTGATGGCTTCAGAGGGTGTTTAAAAATTGGAAAGAGTTGTGCCTCTAGGTTTAATTCCTTCCATTAGGAGCTCCTGTATTACAGTGGAGGATGTGATAAAGGAAGTGGCTTTAATGTAGTCACATATTTAATTGCATATGGTTTTGTTAATGCACAAGCACAAAGTGAAAATAAACGACAGTCTTTACAAGCAAGGTTTCCTTTGATCCTCCTTCCTATGCCAGTGTTGTAATAAGCTGGTATTAGTAGCTTTGACTGAAGTGTGTTTGTGTGTGCACCTCTGTGTGGCAGGTGAGGGAGGTCCTGGTCTCGAGTAGGAAGCTTGTCAGTATGTTATTACATTTACCCCAATTTAATTTCCAGGAAACTTGAAACACAGCTCCTCATCAACATTAAAAATAATTAAAGACAGCAGCAGACTGACTCACAAAAGTCAGCTACCGAAGCACACAAAGGAAACATGGTAACATCCACATTTTCAATCACAGAGGTCAGCTATTTAAGTCATTTTGGGTCTTGTGTGTATTTGCATTGAAATCATGTTTGTATAAATAAGACAGTAATGAACTGAAACTTTGGCTGAGGTTGAATGTTTTTTTTTTTTACTCTCAAACCACAGATCAGTTCACTGTAATGTCGTGATGGAGACTGGAGGAAAGAATGCCTATGGCTATTATGCCTTTTGAACTGTGTGCCAAGCATTGACCTATGAAACATGTAGTTTCCATGTAGTGGAAGGAGGTTTTCTCTTATCATGTTAGTAGTTGACTTGTTTTAATAACATAATTGACCACCTGTATGATTGCCTCGTATAATATACATCATGTTACTTAATGGTTTTATATTTGTTTGTCAAAAATTAAGATATAAAATGTTAAACTTGAGGGTATAGATGCATTTTTACATAATCATAATTTATGACCAAGAGCGCAGTATTATATATATTTGTCTGTTTTTTAGGGGAATGTCTAGAGGTGCGAGTCTTTGAAATGGGACTGGAGAAACTTTGGCTGCTGCATGTCATTCTTACTACTGCCAGCTGCTTCACAAGTAAGTCATGTTTTTGTCCTACTTTACTGTCATACTTAGTTTTATGATAGTATTCTTAATTGTCCTCGTTGTAGCAGTACTTTCCTATTTCACAATCCTGTACTGATTTCTGCTAAGCTCCACTATACTCTATAGCAAACTGTGTTATGCTGTATTTCAATCAGATCTACTGTACTTGGGCTATCCTATTCAGGTTTATTCTGTAATAAAAAAGGGTTACATTATCTTATTTCATTGTAATGTCTACACAACTTTTTACATGAATAAAATGCATATCAACACAATGGCAAACTGTAAATTGAAAACAGTATTTTAGTGTACACGGCTTTAGTCTGCTTCTGTACCATGTTCTAGTGTATTGTTCTCTGTTGTACACCACAGTTCTCTGCTCCACTCTTCTATAATGTGCTGTACTTTGGTCTGCACTGCAAAAATTAACCATACTTTGTAATTACATACTAAAATGATGTCCCGCATTGCTCTATTAAGATACTTTTTTCCTGTTTTTGATATTTGTAATAGTATGCTTGTATACATCTGTACAATAACTGCTTTCACTACAGAACCGTTTATTCTATAATCTTTTCTTTGTTTGCATTTCAAGCTGTTTGTCCTATACACTCTCTGTAACCACCTCCACCTCATTCATTCTGTCCTTCACCCCCATATTATTTTTTTGTATGCTCCACTTCACTTTGCATTTTCATAACCATGTGTGTCCAGAAAAAACACCCCTTTTATTGTCTTAGAGTAGACATCTGACTGCATGGCCTATTTTACAGTAACGCCAGCTGAGAAATTTAAGACAATGCAGAGGGGATCATGTGCTGCAAAGAGGGTAATAGAAAATGAAATCTCCAAATCCGGATTGTGATCAGTCTGGGTTTTAGGGTCTCCCCTTTACTCAAAGTATGCTTTCATTTTAGCTTTGTGTGTCCCGGGGGGAGGGGACGCAGTTAGGCCGCAGGCCATGTGTTTACTGCAGGAGGTCCATGGGGCAGCAGAGCCTGAGGAGGGGGGCAGGTGGTAGACCATGCTTCTCTCTTGCTTTATCAGAGAGCATAATCTTTAGAGAGATTAGTCCTAATCTCAGTGCCAGACGAGGTGCTGAACCATTGGGAAATGTTGGCCAGTTTAACAGCCAGCTCTAATGAGCTGCTCTTTGTCATCTTAACAGTCCACAAACATCCTCTGTCAGGGTCTGGTTCTACACCATAACCACTTTTGCTGAATATCTACAGGGAAATGTGTATCGGTTTACTAGGCTATGGATGCTTAAACATGCAGGCTGATGTCTAGCATGGGTATGGATTAATGATGACCTTCTGATTGTTGCTTAATCTGTCTGGCTGTGCGTGTGTGCGCGTTTTCTTTCCCTTCTTTTGAAGTATATCTTATTTATATGAAACCCATCTGTTTTGTATTATTTTCAATTGAGGAACCAGCTAAATTAGTAGTAAATCATGTAAATGATGTTACAGCACAGCACCAGTATTTGTTCTGCTAAATAATGGCAGGTGCTTTGTAACCACTGACTGAAGTTGTTAGTCAAAATTAAATCTACATGTTGCAACAGATGCTGAATTGGTGGTGAGAGGAAGAGTTGGGGGCACTGCAGAACTGGGCTGCAGTCTCACCTCTTCACTGGATGGGGTCATCACCCCGAATCAGTTCCCTCTGCACGTGGTGGAGTGGGTACGGCTAGGCTACAATGTCCCAATTCTCATCAAGTTTGGCGGCTACACACCACGCGTACATCCAAACTATAAAGGTAAGTTATATTTAGTGCGCTACAGTCTTTTAATTCACTATGTGTGAGGACAGTGACTATTACAGAAAGCTCAAACTGAAAATTAGTTCGGGGATTATATAAGACCGAATACGATGGCAGCTATGTAAGGGCCACTGGGTCAGGTAGGGACCCTCTGGAACTCTAACCTGTATCACTGCGTGGGTGGGCTGGGGAATAGCAACTGTGCTACTAGAACACCTACTTAAATAAAGATATAAACAGAATGAAATTAATGTATTTGTGTATACAAATGTATACAGATTAACTCTGGCATTAAATACCTTTGGTTTGTTGTGATCTATTATCATCTGTCGTAACAGAGTTTGATATTGAAAGCACACTGAAAGCCCAACCTTTTATCTCTTCCAAACAACACGTTAGCGCTTGTTTGTTGTTTTGGAAGGGACGAAAGATGAAAAAGATAAACTTACAGAGTACTTCATATAAACTACCTTGGTAAAGCACTTTTGTGTTTTTTTGAGAAATGGCGCTCTGTGTGTGTGTGTGTGTGTGTGTGTGTGTGTGTGTGTGTGTGTGTGTGTGTGTGTGTGTGTGTGTGTGTGTGTGTGTCTGTCTCTCGGAGTGGTGACTGCAAGGGGAGTGCACTGGTGTTAAAAAGGAGTCATTAAATGAATATCCTCCAATAAGTGATCCAGCCCAAAGAGCAAGTACTCTGTAATTATGCTGAGTGTGTCTGAGGCTGTGTGAGAGAAATGACAGTAGAAGTGAACAAGTAAAGATGAGGAATGCTTTTAGTGGATGCAGAAAAGGAGGGGTAGACCAGGCCCAGTGTAGAGGTTGACATTGTGTGGAGTCTTGATTCAGAAACATGGAATTTATCTAAAGTTGATAAGGTCTTTCATCTTTACTCCATCACATCCCGTAAAAAACCCATAACATATTTCTGCTTATATCTCAGCAAAATCCTGACGTAAAGCTATTTGATTTGGTAGGCTTTTCTTCATTTGTGCTAGTTTTGAACGTAGAATAAACCAGTCCCTGTTTTCCCAAAGGGCCATGTATCAGATGACTCTCTGTCTGACCTGGACCCCTGTTATGTGCTATTATTCATACAATTCCTTTAGGGAGCGCAGCTGATGCAACATCAATTCTGTCAGCATCACTAATAATGAAACGGAAAGGAAGGCACATGAGACATCAAAGAGCAAAATTATAGACATTGTAAATAAAATTGCAGGCTAAAGTGTCAAACAGCTAATATTACCATTACTATCCTATAAAGTCTATTTTTAGTCATTAGTCAGTTAGTCAGTTTAAATATTAATCTAAATGCTTTTGGATCTCAGCTGTCCCTCATTGTTAGTATTACTTCTACTTTTTACTGCAAAACAAAAATGCTTATAAAGGAACCACTGACGTTTTAAAATCTCTAATCTTCTCTCTACAGTGCATAATATATTTAAACACTTTAAGAAATCAGGAAGAAATTCAGAGCATAAAAGCCAAGGATACAAGCTTAACCTGAACAACAGTGCACCAGTCAACAATAGCTGAACCCCATGGGCAAAGGATTACTTTGGAAAACTGTTATCAAGCACTACAGTAATGAGTTACATTAACAAATGCCACATAAAACTTCTAAATATTACACTGTCTTAAAAGGCCAATCCCAAGTTGAGCAAGCCTAGGGTGAAAGTGGGAAGGAAAAACTCCCTAAAATGGTAGGAAGAAACCTTGGAAGGACCAAGACTCAACAGGGGACCCATCCTCCATGAGTGGCCTAGATGTTAATTAAATAAACACCAAAAGTATATTAAATTATAGCAAAATTAGGTTAATAAATAAATAACAAATTAATAATAAAATTTAAATTAGTAATAGAAAAATTTGAAAATAAACTAAATTATAAAACAAAATAGATTATAAAATGAGTCCTTAGTGGGAGGTCCTTGGCAGCACATCGTCTCCAAATGTCCAACCAATGGAGGGAGTTCCTGCACTCTGGTGGGACCTGCCTCTGATGTTGAAGACAATATGGGGGCACTCTGGTCCAGTTTAACATGCTTTTGTTCACCCCCATGAATCACCATAATTGAGTTTGTATCTCATTTGCATAACTGAATTTATCTTCCTGAACTTTCTTTGACTTTTCATTTGCTTTTCTGATGATTTTGTTTAATGAAATAAAATCAAATGCTTTATTTTTTAATTGCTTAAATCGCATATTCATTTTGAAATATCCCCTCATTTTTTGAGCAGTGTTGTAGTACTTGAGTCCTGGCTTGAGACCACAACTAAGCTGTCTTAGACTCGGTCCAATGTGTCTGGGTTTTGAGTCAAAAGACCCATGACCACCTTCCCATTGGGAAAAATCTCGCCCTTGATCCAATATGGCGGCTTTTAAGATGGCCTTTTAAGGTTCCCATTACTTGCTGGGGTTATGATATGTCAGTTTCCGGTTGGCTCCGGTTGTCCTGAGACGTTTGACCCTTTATCATTATTTAATTTTGACATTCAATTTAAACAGAATAAATCCGCCCTTTCTCTGAATTCCTAAATAAAATCTGCACTCTGATTGACTAGCAGGTAAAAACTCATTCCTGCTCTTCTCTTTCAGGATTTAATCAATGAACACAATTTATTTTGAATCATCTGAGGCTTCAAGTGTGCATTTTTGCACTATGATCATTATAATTTTTGATTATTATTATATGTTTTCACAATACATTATAAAAATGGACAGAATGTTGATTTTGCTATTTATATTCAGGTGACTTTATGTGTGGATTCTCATTAGGTTTAAATAAAATTCTCAATAATATATAATATAACAATATTTAATCATAATTTTAGACTATATATCATTTTGTGCCCTGTGCCTGGTCATCAAGTGGATAAGAAAGTTAGTGCGTGAAATAATAAAAACTATGTGGTGGCCTAAAGTTTAAGGTACTGGACTGTGGATCCAGGGTTCGAATCCCATCTCTGGGCCAGTGCTGGGCCCCTGCTTAACCCACAATTGCTTGGATTGTGAGACTGAATTGTGGGTCGCCCTGCATAAGGAAGTCTGCTAAATTATATACATTTTAATATGAATGTAAATATGACGTATAGTCAATGCAAAATGAATTAAATTTTTTATTCTTGTATAATAAGCAATCCTAATCATTTCCAGTATTGATTATCACAGAAATTGGTGGCAGACAGATAATCTTTATTCTTGAATAGAAACTGTTAAGCTCCAAAGCACTGTTTCTGAGTTCCACATATGGTTTTAGGAACTAACACAGAAGTTCACGGGGGAACGTCGTAGTACTTTTAACCTTTAGCATCTCGATAACGTTTCGTGAAAATCCACCATAAAACCTCCTGTCTGTGTTTGAAGTCGTGTCCCTTACAGGTTCTGCTCCTACTCCTCGTTCAGGTCTATTCCTGGCTGCCACCCAGCACATGTGACAATTGGAGAACCTTAACGAGGTTAATGACACGCTTAGCCCATGCAAATCCGTCTCACCGTTTTTAATTGCAGTAATAACGAGCTCTCCTCCGACCTTCTTGCTTTCCTATAATTATAATAAAAAATCCTTTAATCTCTCTTGACTAAAAGCCTGAACATCCGTTAAAGCTCGCTTCAGCCCCGTCCTGATCCTAATAAGGTCCTGGAGGTAAGAGGAGAGGTTGGGGGGGGGGCTATAAGGGAGGAGGCTTATACAGATGAGGAACTTTTTGGATATAAGATCAACAAGCTTTGTGCTTCCGTCCAAACTTGTCTAATTTGTTAAAAAAGAAATTTCTCAAGTTCCACTGCAGGCCTTTGATTCCAATTGTTATTGAATAATTGATCTTACACACAGTGACTGCTTTAAAGAAACATTTCTATTGACTGTTTATTAATTCATTCATTTTGTACTTCCATATGTGATGGACTCCTCATTTGAGAAAGGTTTCACTCAAAGTCTCTTCCTTATTGGTCTTACTAAATAAAGATGCACCAAATGTGAAGTTTAAGGGGAATTTAAGACACTGTGAGTCGCTATGAGCAATGTGTACTGTTTCTTGTAAGAATGAAAACTAACTGAGAAAAGAGAAATCGAGACGAATGATTGTTTGTTTGCTTATTAGGCTTCTTTAACGTTTTAACAAGGTTATATCTATACACAAGTTCATCATATATATTAAGACATATATATATACACACAAGTCAATGCCAATTTAGAGACACCAATTAACCTAACATGCATGTCTTTGGCCTGTGGGAGGAAACTGGAGTACCAGGAGTAAACCCACCCAGACACAGGGGAGGATATGCAGACTCGACACAAAAAGGACCCGGGTCGCTCAGCTCTGGGATTGAACCCGGGACCTTCTTGCTGTGAGGCGGCAGTGCTACCCGCGGAGACCCCGAAAATCATGAACGATCTGTCAGGGTTTCTACCTCGCACGCACGAACTTCTCGCTTCCGTCCGCCATTACGGAACGAAGTCCGATAGCCGCTTTTGTAGTCACGGTAGCTAATGACGTGATGGCGATCACCTGGAGTCTTTTCTATTTAAAGTTCCATTTGGGAGGCGTCCCAAATCGGCGCCCTCACGTGCGTTCTGCACGCCTGCCCTCTGCCGTTTCGGTGTACAGGATTGCCGATTTGGAACCTCGCCTGCTGGAGGGTGTCATTTCCATTCGGGACGCACCACAGCGGCGCGAAATTCCCCGCTTTTTGGTTTTGTATCTTGGAGAACCTTTTGCTCCGCCTCTTTCGTTACTTTCCCCTCATTATTAGAACGACAGTTGTTCTCCCTTTGCCGCATCCTTGGGTCCTACCTCGTGTATCATAACACGATCATGTTGAATTTCTTGAATTTTCTGTATGCAAAGAAAACAAAGTGAAACATTTTGATCTAACCCTCAGTGATTATCCTTTCTAATCCTGTCACCGATAACTTTAAAAAATATAATCAGCTCTGTTTTGCCTCTAGACGAAAGCAGCTGATGAACAGCCTAAAGAGAAAGGGTCGCTGCCACCCACTTCCTGTTGCAATGCCTTGTGGATCCTCAATTGTCTGAGGAAATAATTGAGGCAACACCTGACTGGCCAGCTAATGCAAAACAGGGGGAGGGAGGCAGAAGGAAAGCAAATGTAATAGATTTAATTTACCTAAATTAGAATTTCAACAATGCGGCGAGCCTTCGGGCGGAATCAGACGGCTGTGGAGACGATTTTAATGAATTACATTTTCCACTGAATCTAAAGGAAGTAAGCTGTTAGCACACACTCGAAGCACGCATTTTCTAATTCACAGACATGCTCCAGTCACGTTTTGTTATGTACGGGGGCACCGTTCACGCTTGCTCGTTTCAGATTAATACCGCGCACCCTGTTTATTCGGCTGATTTGATTAGACTCTGTAATGAGATTCGATTTTTGCCCTGGGCTCAAACCCACCAAATCTTAAGCTTGGATCCACAATCAACATTAAAACAAATGTCCGCTTAGAAGGGTAACGCCCACATCGCATGAGCATCCCTTACACCAGGAAGTGACCTCACCAGCAACAGGAGTTCAGTGGTCATGTGATATTTTCAAAACATAAGATGCCAGGTTCAGATAAAGGGGCAGAGAAGATCCTGGGTTCGATCTGAAGTGGAACAACCTGGGTCCTGTCTGTGTCTGTGGGGGTTTACTCTGGGTACTCCGGTTTCTTCCCACAGTCCAATACGTGTGTTGGGTTAATTGGAGTTTCTAAAGTGCCCCT
>JAUZSU010132734.1:0-16488 GCA_034780255.1 Parotocinclus maculicauda
GCCACAGCAAAAGCGCGTCAGATCACACTGGATAAGTTCTTCAAACGTTGACTGGAATTTAGTAAGAATTTGTTTTTACAGTTCTTTCAGTTTTACAGTATTATAGTATCGTTATCCGATTACTCAAGGTCTTGTAAACTTGTTGATTGGATAATTGACAAAGTTTGATTTTCTGCAGTTATCACAATATTAACTGCATGTAAACACACTCATTGGTGAGAGTGTGTAGAGTAAGAGCAGGGACAGTCAAGAGATATAGATTAATATGTAAAAAAAAGACCTTTAAAATAAAATAACCCCAAAATTTGCATTGTAAGCTAACATGGCACCGCATTCTGCCATAAATGAACATCTAAAACGAGTAAAATCATGCATAAACATTTAAAACGCATTGCTGGACTGTTTCCAAGGTATACTATATTATTATTAAGCCTGTCGTCCATCTTCTACACCGGGACTCGCTTACTTGGTTGTGACTTTGACTGTATCATTGCACCAGCTGGTAACTTTACCACTTTAAATAGTATCTAGTTAATTGCTCATTTTAACAGTGGACAGGCTTTTTAATGGGGTGGGGTATTGGGGACTGAAGCAATCCTCTCTAAACACTTAATGAAGTCATTACTATAAATAGATGGCTACAATAGGACAGGGATTCCTAAACTTTTATTAATGCTCATTAGACCGGCCAGGCTGCTGAGAAGGGGAGAAGTTCTTAAAATAATAGTCCTTGAAGTTTATGGGGGCACTTTGAGTGTTTTTAAATCAGTCCCTATGATTCTGCTATAGTTGATGCTCACTAAGGATTGTGTAGGTCTAACAGACGGTGAGTGTGCTCACATGCACCTTATCCAGTCATCATCAGATTTCGGCAGTTATCTATAAGTGGTTAAGGATATTCGAGGCTGTAGTTGGCATATTCTGATTTCATAAATCACATTAAGACATCCGATAAAGAGAGTCTGATTTTAGCTCAGCGATCCGATTTCTCAGTGCACATGCAGTGGGGCCTTGTTTTTCGTCATTAATCCAATCGACAATTAAAAAAAAAAAGATAAATGAAGTCATATTTTGCGTAAGAAATAACGTAAGTCCAATTAATTAATTCTAGACATTCAAATATTAACAAAAATACATTTTGTAGAGAATAACTATAGTTTTACATGAGAAATGAATACAAACAGTTACACAGTAATCACTCACTTGTATTTAGCACTCGCATTTAATAAGCAAACACAAAAAACACTGGAAAATCAACAGAAATGTTTGGGGTTATGTTCACTCCAAATAAAGCCAGAACACTTTTGGGGAGATTCTGAAACAGTATATTCTTGAAAAAAAAAAAGAATTTCTAATTGTTAAAGTTTTTAGTTCCTCGTTTTCTTCTGAGAGATTATTGGATAGTAGAAAAGTAGAATTGTGATTGTTGCCACACGTAAACCCAGAGAATTATCGCTATCTGATTACAGTACAACTCCTGTTCTTGAGTTATCAGATTAATAAGTGATGGTTAACGCATTGATATATGACAGTCTGGATGACAGTCTAAGCAGATATGTCCTGTCTCTATTTACAGGCAAGTATCTAAAAAATGTGACTTATTATTTTATTTACTGTGATGCTTGTTTTTTGTTTGTCTGTCACCTCTGTACTATGTTGACTTTATACAAATGTTTTTTCTTGGTTACAGCCAATCCAATTGTAGACGTATTAGTGTCACAGTGTCACAGTATTATGTCACAGCAACAGTAATGCTGCATTCTGAAACCAGTGCAGTTCAGACAGTGCTCAAGCGTCCAGTACTCCGTGTCTCTGAGACACAGTAATACTTGGCACAAATAAAGTCATTTTTATAGCCCACTATCCTTCCAAAAAGGCTTCAAAATAATGGCCAGGTCGGAGGGGGGTTCTTGGACTATTCTGGAGATCACTGGACGAAGGCAGAGGTCCACCTGTGCCTGGGTGACAGCATATCTCATATTTCAAAGGACCTTACGAAAGAAAGGCTCAAACTCACTCAAAAATATACGTGGCCTTGCCCTGACAGTTTCAGACAAGGATTTTAAAAAGGAGAGGATGTGATTATGGAATTGCAGGACAGGTGAGAGAAATTAATTTGCTAATGAAGGGGCTTGGTCTCTGGTATTTGTGGCATTGAGAAAATATTGAATTATTATTCTTTTTTTAAACATACAATATTTTTGTGAGCAGTATATAAAAAGTCTATCAACATTTATTTATTTAAATAATTATATGTTTAGCTCACTATATAATTTGTACAGAAAAAAATACATTGTAATAGTTGCACGAGGAATTTGAGAGAAAAATATTTTCTTTACTGGGTTCAGACTCTTGGCTTTAAATATTTGACCATGAAGATTTTTTGGTAGGCTATATTCCAAGACCATATTTAGCTCATTTTCTAGACTTAAATGACCTTCAGTGGTGAATCAAAGTGATTTCTATTTAGTGACATAATTAAAGTAATTCAAGATCAGAGTTCTGGCTCGTGTTGTGACTTACATTGACAAAACTCAAATACAAGTCATTATTGAGGATAACAATTACGTAATATGTATTTGGCAAACAGCACTGAGAATTTAACCAGGCGGTTTATTGGCCTTGGTCAAGGGCACATTAGCAGCAGCTTGGTGAATCTGGGATTTGAACTCTTATGATTAACAGTACAGCATCTAAACCAGAGAGCCATAATATTGCACTTCTTTTTTTCCTTAATGTGTATTTTTCCTGTAAATATTTTATAAGCCAACAGAGAAGCACGACTCCCAAGTCATTTATTCAGTAAAATATTTTTCCTTAACTCTTTTAGAAACACTATTTCTAATAGCCTTCTGTTCATTACTAACTATTTTTGTTACTCATTACTTTCTCCACTATTTATAATGCTTATCAACCATGTGCTTCACAGTACTCTTGAACAGTCCAATCTTTATATAGCTTTTCTTATAGCTTTTTTTCAATGTAGAATTTTTGTAAAGCAGCCTTACAAATATGTAGACCCAAATCCCTTAATTGACCACGCTTGGGGTATCAGAGGCGAGGAGATATTTGCCTAAAATCCTTCACTAAAAAGGAAGACAATTTGGCACCCAGTACTCGCAAAGGGACCCAACCTCCTTGGACAACCTAAATGTTATATGTAAGAATTATTTAATTAATTATCCTTATGTCCCCTGCAGAAAAGTTCTGTATGCAGTGTGCTTGTGTGTGTGCGTGCGTGCGTGCGTGTGTGTACGTGTAGGCTCTCTTATAATCAGCCCTATTGCTGTTTGACTTTTATTTTTTGAAATACAGAATGCAGCATTAAGGCTCTGTCCTCAAAAATGCCAGTGTGTGTGGCCCCCTATGACTATATCCAGATAAGCTCTTTCTTAATTACTGTATGTCCAGAGAGAAAACACCCTCTTCATTGTCACCGTGTCCTTTTCGGTCTTCTCCAAACCGTTATTACAGAGTAATACTACTGATAAAACCTATTAAAACCAACCACATAGATCTGTGACTCAGCGATTATCAGAGTGCGCAAAGTGGCTGTAATGGAACCATTGTCCCTCATCAGGGGATATTAGTCAGGGTTAAGATGGCTAATGGAGAGAGATGGGCCCCTGTCGTTCTGCTCAGGGCTCTGCTTGGGGCTTGGGCCTCAGATCCAAGCATGGGAAGAAATGTGCGCTAATTTAGCATGTGTTTCTCCTCCTGGTGTAATCAGGCAGTGCTTATTGTTTTTGCCTCCCTCACGTATCGGCTTTGAGGCACATTCGTTTCACGCAGCGTGTATAAGTGTGTATTTTAATTGGAATTGATTGTTTGTTAAATGTGTGTCTTTGTTTAGAGGAAGTGTAATATCTTTATGTATTATATTAGGTTAGGATTTAGCTGCTTTTAAGAAGCTGGGTTACAAGCTTTGACAATACTAGTAAGAGAAAAGTATTGATTTTTGAAATCTGTTTATACACACATTTAGAGAAAAAGGTGCAAGTCCCAACCCTTTGCTCTGCTAAGCTATAACTTGTTTGTTAGTCATTGTTAAGTGTTCCTACCTGTCCTTTTCTTCTGAGCAGTTGGCATTGCATACTTGCATTAAAAGTACAATTGTTATGTGGAATCTGGGGCTGTTACATAGTACAGTACATCACAAAATGAATTGAAGATTGCCAGGTAATCAGTGGTCTGATTAAATAACCAGCATTTTATTAGCAGTTAGCAATTGAAATGTAGTATTTACTTGGCTATTGCTTATAGGTTTCATTTGTGCATCTCGTAGGCTTCGATGCACAGATGCCATTTTTTAAATCAGTATCATACTCATACAAGCCCTTACTAAAACTAAAATTCTGGAATCACCACAATCATTTGCAATTTTTACTTATAATAAACCCATCACATTACAGTAGGATTGTAACAATCTTTCGTGATGCAAAGATTGGACGATCATCATGCTTACGGATTCATTTCCCGTACAAATTTATTTAATCTGATTTATGAGTAGATGATTTATAGTAAATGCTAGATTTTCCCTAATTGGCTGGTTGTCAGTGGTCTTTGTACACCTTGGGGCTATATTTTTTTTCAGTAACACCATGCTATGGTGACTTCTGCCGAAAGGTGAGGTGAATATTTACAGTTTAGAAACTGGAACAAGCCTTTGGAAACAAAGTAGTAGCCAAAAGCAGTACCAGATTTAGCACCGTCTTCAAACTTGTGGAAAGGATAGAGAAGCTGAGAAGGGACCCGGACTGCAGTCTTTGTCTAGAACGGAAGCATGGTAGCCCTTGCCTTTCTGCATGCCTAGTTGCCACCTGATTTGTGATTATTTTTTGTCTGTTTCAGTTTCCCTGCATATGACCAAATAGAACCAAAATTGTGCTCTTGTATCATTGCTGAAACTCGCCTGGTTGCACAGTGCTTAAGGTACTGGACTATTGGTCGGAGGGTTCCACGCTGCCACTGTAGGACATTTGAAAACTTTGCTTGTGACTTTCTTTTAAACAGTAACCGTAAGAATCTCACAAATAATGAATCACAAGTTTCACGGTCACAGATCTGCCTGTGAAACTATTTTTCATGCTCCTAAAACTTGAAAATGTCATCCTTAATCTCTGAAGTCGATGTATTTTTTTCCTCTGTGCACAGTGTATGTACGATTATTTGAGTCAGAAATCTCATTTCCTGCTCTTTCTCAGCGTGAGGATTTTCCCTCATCCCTGATTCTCAGCAGTGAGTCAGACAGCATCACACTGCTGTTCTCGCTACCCATCTGGTCTAAGGCAGCCTGCAGTGGAGAAGCACTCAGTCCCATTTATCCAGCTCTCTGATGAGACTCTGGTCAGGAGCACTGCTCTGCGGAGTGTGAGTGGCTCCTGTGGATGGCTGTCCCTTTGGATAAGAGCACACTTTTACCAGTGTCCCGGTGTGGGCTGTAGTTATAATCCTCTAAAAGGATAACACACTTTGATGCCTCTGGCTCCACTTTGACTTGACAAGTCATTCTGGTTGTACTGCTTATTTAATGATTCCTCAAGGCCTATTTGGACTGATGGGCATGTTGTGTGGTGTATATTTTATTCTCTGACACTCGTAATATCTTCTAAAACATGTTCTTTCATACAGTAATGATTCAGTGCATGCATATTTTTGAGAAGTTCAGTTAAACGAGTTAAACACATGTAGAGAGGTATGGGGATGTCATTTGCATAATTTTTAATACTCAACCATCCAATCCACCCTTCTTTTTATACCACATGAACTGTGTCTGTTAAGTATTTGCTGCAAAAAACATGTAGTATTAATAAAAAATTAAATACTGTGGAACTGTGTTTTTACATTGAATCTTTTAAACTAACATAGTGTAAAATTATGGAAATGATAAGGTTTGGGCTACCTGCATTAAATAAGTTATCAGAATAAGTACATTTTGTGTGGACTAGTATATGACTTTATGAAGAAGGTCCGTGTTGCAGTTTGTGCCGACGTCTTAGGTTTGATATATAGTTACAGTTGTTTATCAATAATAATAATAAAATAAGTTTGTTAAATGTATTGTCTCTACAGACAAAGGTTTTTCATTGTCACTGAGCAATTAGTAGTTTGTAGTCATTTTAGTAATTGTTTTCTTATTAGTGTGCATACAGTAGGTAGTGACATCACAGCAGTGCCTCTTTTTTTGATTTGTGTATTTTGTGTGTATAGCAAAAGAGGCTGCGTAAGCAACTCCAACTCAGGGAAGGACAACAGGCCAAAGGGTTTTAACAAAATCAATTCAGCAGGTAAGAAGTTATACCTCCTCTTCTTCTTCTTCTTTTTCTTCTGTCATCTGCTTGTATACAGCTCAGTGAAAAAAGTTCCCTTTTCTCTGTCCTTTTGCACGTGCATGTTGGGGTGGGTGGGTGTAAGAGAGAGATACACACAAATGTGTATATATATAAACACACACACACAGAGTGAATTAAAAGTCGCAGGACTTTTTGCATAGGCTGCCAAAACTATTGTTGAGGTATCCTGGTCGGTAGTGGTTGTTGGACGATCACTTTGTTGCTTGTCGTCCACAGTCACGGTTTCTCTGATTTTGCCTATGAGGGATGTAACTGTGCTTTATGAAATTTGACCTTTCTGGGTGTCAGTTGTTGAAGTCTGCAGTTATGATATGACAGCTGCGTTCCCTGAATGTCAATTCCATCTTCAGCTATCTGTGACAAACAACAAAAGTTCTGAAAGTTTTGTGTTGATTTTTTGTGAACCACAAGAGATATTGCAAATCTGTGGCAATTGATTCCTGAGACTGTTCTGCTATTCTTTGATATGCTACATGACCACTTTCCCATTCGAAAAACTTGCCCTTACTCCAATATGACAGCTTTCAAGATGATGGCCATGTTCCGGACATAGCTTTAAAGATAGCTCCCCCCTTTCACTCATTTTTTGCTAAGGTATTCAGATGTGTCATTACCCTTTTATTTCTGAAATAAAAGGGTACCCTGTGACTTTTGACTCACCCTGTATATACACATAAATAAATCATGCTCTGGTGATTGGTCCAATACTGCTCTGCTATAACCTGCAGCTTTTCCATTTACATTCTGCTCACCATGCCTTCAGCCTTTTAGTTTTCTGGATAACAAATCCACACACGCAAACATACCCCATTAGACCTCCAGTTTAGGAATATTAACACTGCAAATTAAGATTCTACCATCAGAGAGGGTGAGTGAGAGTCACTGCAAGTTTCATAATTATGAGGTTGGCACTCTGAATGAACCTGCCAAGGTGTCAATGTTCATCTTCTCTTCGCCTGATCAGAAATAGCCTCATGCCAACGCTGGGTGCACAGGTAGGGCACGGGGAGGAGAGAGACGGCATGGCAGTCTGTGAGCTGCTGCACCTTACCCTGTGCTGTTTTTGCACTACGTGTTCCCTATACTGATGTGCAGGATATCAATTTTTGATGATGCATCCGCAGGCTTTCAGCCATGTGCTGTATTTCTGACGCTGGAGTCGTTCTGGCAGCGCGTGCAGGTCTGCGGTGCCTTGTTAACTTCATCCTGAGCTGTCTGGCCACTCAGTGCACTTGAATTTCCTTGGCTTAGGCACCAAGTGTGAGGAAACACTAGGCGGAATGGCAGTGAACTTGTCCATTTTACTTCATATTGTAATTCTCTTGTGCAGTGTGCTGAAGGTTGAAGTGCTTTTATTGCTTAAAGCACAATGCCATATACAAATGCATTTGAACCATTTTAATAAAACTAGTTTAGGCATAAATATATTTGACATGTATCAGACATGATACTAGAAGGTCGTACAGACCCGTAATTCACCCAAGACCCAATATTTTAGGTGTTATCATTTGTAGCGGTATGAAGGGGTGTGCCATATCGTATCGTTTGCAATAATACCGGGATAATTTTTTTTAAACTATATAGAACATCCATATCGGGATATTCTGACGTGTTTACATAATGACGTAATGAGTATGGAGTGCGTCCAGTACGTGACTCCTAGGCAGAGTAACAGATTTGGCAGAAAGGGATTCTGCGGTGAAGGAGTTTGTCCCAGAAAAGGGGACCAACTTTGGTAATGTGGAGGTGGTTTTGGTACAAAATATTAGATGTACAACAAACTACAGTAATACGTAAGCTGTACAAAAAGGTCTGTAACAACTAATCTAATCTGTTTCACCACCTCAAACAGAAGCACATAACTGAGCACAAGGAAAGTAAAAAAAATGCTGCGAGGTCAGGTATTTTAAAGTATGAAATATATTTTGTTGCAATCGTATGTTGTTAAAAAATATCGCCATATATTATAGCTATCGCAAAAGTACCCTACAATATCGTGATATTGTTTTAGGACCATATCGCACACCCCTAGCGGTATGCTGTATATACCAGAGTAAAAACGGAAAGTTTCACGGTTTTTGTGTGCAGTCTAGTATATAATGCTTAAAAATATATATTTTGGATTATTCATACATTTAATACAAATGTGCAGTCTGTAGACTTGTGTGAGTTCTATTTTTCTTGAACATGAGTTTAATCGATAATGGTCACAGTAATTGCATTTGATCTGCAAATGATTTTGTGAAAAAACTTGCAGTGGCCAAGCAACAAGTAAATCCTGTGATAGACCTGTACATTGAATTGTGTTTATATAGTCTATCCTCACTATGTATGCATAACTCAACCTGTCTACAATTGTTTTTTAGCTTAGAATAAGATTTTTTTTAAGTGAGACAGTAAATATAGTAAATATGTTACAGTATATTACAGTATGGTCTGTACTTGGGTCGTCTTGCACTGGATCTTTGGACACCAGGAAATATTCACTGAAAAACAGCACTTTTGGTCTTTATCTGAAAGGAACAAAAGACCATAATTTTAAAGGAAAAGGTTTAATGCAAGCCTGGAGCAGAGAGCACAGACAAACAATGATCGCGATGAAGGAAGTGAGGTGAAGGAAAAAAGGATTGCTCTCACGCTATTGAATATACGCACATTCTGGAAGCACATATATGCCATTTAATGGAGAGCATAGAGATGACCAAAGTATGTGTGAAGCAAGCCTATATTGAAGCACTTCTTGTTTGGTAAGCAGTGGGGCTGTTATAAAATAAAATAAAATAAAATAAAAAATCACAAATGTTTCAGCCATTAAGCTTGGACTATAAGAAACATAGCAGGAATAAAGAGGGTTGATGTGGTCCTGATGATACCACAGCACTTAAAATGTGCAGTATGTGAAAGGTTGTGGCTAGCTTTTAATTACAGCCAGTATGAGTCCTCATGACGAGTTTTCCTGAGAGGGCATTTTAGGTATTGAGGTCCTTTGCAAGTAAAGCAAATTACTAGAAACAAAGGTTTAACTTGTAACCAAAATGTTCTATTGTAGCGTCACCGTATCTTAAATAACAGCGAAAATATGTTTTATCCTTTTTTATTTTTGGCTATAACAATTTAAAAAAATGTTTTTTACCAACTAACATGTAACTCTCAAACCCGTTGTTGCAAAAGGGACATTTTAGTCTTAGTATTTTAAAAAGCGCTGACACCTGATGATACAGACCATAGTGAAAAACTATAATGAGGTTAATATGTGTACGATAAATTGGTTAATATATACCTATAAGGTAACTGTTTCACCTAACCCTTTGGATCAATAAAAACTGCTCTAAAGACACACGAACACTAGACCAGCACTGACAAATGACCTTCTTTAAATCATTAGTTCACCTCCAGCTGAGCCATCATGCCCAGCATCACACCTTGTGCAATCAAGTCCTCTAGAGTAGAAAATAATCAGAACCACACACATCAGACATCTCTACTTAAGAGCAAAGTGTTGGCTAGCTGGTGAATTTATAGAGAAGGACAGAACAGATTTATCCTTTCCATGCTTGTAAATGCTGAGTATGCAATTATCTTTATAATGGAGGCGTTGTGTCCAAATTGGCGCCATTAAAATGATTTAACTGGGCGAAGATTGGGCCTGGCATTTGTGAGGATGTGTACACACTGGGAGTTAAGGAACGTTTAATCACTGAGTTTTAGAGCCTATTAGGAGCAGAAAAAGGACCGTTGCAAGCAGAGACCAACCGAGATGCCAAGCTTCTCATTAAGTCATAGTTTTATTACTTTCTGTTTGTTTCATTTCTTTAGAATCTACTGCTAATTAGGCTGGTTTTTTTTCCCACCCTCTTTTCTTAAGTCATTTGAGAAATCATTTCACACTTTTGGTTAGTTAGCTTTTGGCCACACTTTTGTGCTCGAACCGCTATTTTCAATAGAGATCATCGTTTTGTTTCTTAAATGTCCAACGTGTGCTTGGTCCAAACGCAGAGGTTTCATTGGGTCAGCTGTTGGAGACTTTTGCTCTGTGTGATCCAGCCTTGGCGACAGAGGATCCTGTAGTCAGTGGAGTCAGTTTCATCAACAGTGCTTGTGCCAGGTTGTAAGATAAGTCAGTTGTAACAGGGCATAAATTTAGCACCGTTGCACCAACTGATCGTAAAATGGATTAGTTGATAAGACTGGGTTAAAAATTGTGCCTAGCCAGAAACAGGTGTTAAGTCAAAATTTAGAGTGTAACTGTAGTGACTGCTTTTAATATAAGCTCGTTTATTCTGTTCATCTGGTCTGTCATTTACATTATTCACCACTTGAACATTTTATGGATGGAATTTCAGATGGTTGTATGTTTTCTTTTGTATGCGCTGACCTATCTGTCCACGTTCCTTTAATTTATTCATAATTAATTAATTAATTCATTCATTCATTCATTCATTCATTATTTTCTGCTTAATCAAAATGGGGGGGGGGTCACAGGCCAGCCGGGGCCCACAGGCCAGCCGGGGCCCACCCAGCATCTCTGGGCAAAAGGACAGGAACAACCCTAGACGGGACGCCAATCCATTGTAGGGCGCACACAGTCACACACTGAGGGCCATTTTAGAGACACCAATTAACCTAACATGCATGTCTTTGGACTGTGGGAGGAAACTGGAGTACCCGGAGTAAACCCACCCAGACATGGGGAGGACCTTCTTGCTGTGAGGCAGCGGTGCTACTCACCGAGCCACCGTGCTGCCCAAATCATAATCAGTGTAGCTTAAATTAACTTCAAATTAACAACTTTAAATCAACGCTATAGCTGCAGCTATCTTTATGCTGTTAACCACAGTTAAGATGGAAGGCCTGTAAATTCAGCATGGCACACACTGGGGCACAAGGTCTCTACTGTCTCCCCATAGAACAGAGGACACAGTTGTGCTCTGGATGGAACATCAGTCAATTTCAGGTCTTGCTGGGGTTGCTCTTGCAGCATCCCTTTCCTCAAACACAGCCATTGTCTGTGTGACCCTCACCTGGCTGTAAAATACCACAGAACCGCCAAGCCAGGTCCTGCTGTTGAGTGCTAGCATGGTAGTTCGCTGTGCCACCCGAGCTTTTATTCCATGCTTTTATTACACTGATTACAAATCCAATCGTAGCAAAAGAAGAACACACCACATTGCCTACAGTGACTGTTCTTTATATGGAAAGGCTATTTGAACCCATCTCTTTCAACCATGTCAGCCCAAAGCATTTATGTTTTGTCATTTGTTGCTTAAAAAATCCACTAATGTTTGTTGTGTGTGCATGATGCCTTGGCTGGTTTAAACCTCTCATGGACCTCTCAACTGACTCCTGAAGTTTGTCATAATGTTCATTTTCTGTAAGGTGGTTAATTTCAGCATGGTTTGCATATTGACATCTTTTGAGCAACTTTCCTCTTTTTAAGCCCAAGTGAGGAAGAGGAGCCACATCTGGCAATAAAATCTAAAGTGTATTTTGTATACTGGTGCAGTGTGCACATTAACTGGCTACATGACTCTGTATGTGAACTCTTAAGAATTTTATTTTTATTTTTTGCAAAAAGATTGACTTAGTCGATAATGTCCGTCTGCCCATTGTTAAACAAAAATGAAGATATTAATATAGCTGTATTATATACAAACAATCTCAGATTTCGAATAATTCAGACTTTGAATAGTGGGCAAAAAAAGTTCCCCCAAATTCGAACAAAAATTCCAACTTTTAGTGTAACTCACTTCCTAATTGGAACACTCAGTGGTGCGATTTTCCAATCAAGATGCACATAATCCAGTATAGTCGATGGCGATAATACACCAATATGGTATTTAAAGTTTGTTATATTATTTCATTTTTATATTATTATATTGTATTTCATGTCTATATTGGTTTTATGCATTGTATTACAGTTCGTATATGCTATATTTATGCTTTTAATCAATTGCATGCGAATATAGGTATAAAAATTTGGGCGTCAGATATCGATGAATCCTGTTTAAATAACTTTTTATGGGGAAATTTCATTCTGACTCAAGCTTAAATTTGCGTTCGAACGTCCTTCTGGAACCAATTAAGATCGAATTCCGGGGTTCCATTGCATACATGTTGCACACCCCTACTGGTCAAAAAACGCCTTTTCTAAAATTTCTATTTCTAGTAACATTTTTTGGGGGAAGTGTTCGGTATCCTTTTTCATCTGAAGCCTGCTGATTGTAAACTGACTCATTGCTTGCTCTTGTCTGTGTGTAATTTTTTTTATACTCTGGCTCAGTGAAAGTGTACTTTATGACCAGTTGTTGCAGTGGTCTTAAACTCACGCCCAGAAAGTTACGACCAGCTTACAAGGAAACTGAAGACCTGCTGGTGCCACTGGCTCTTGTGTACAGTGCATAAAATGTTTTGTACATTTTTTTTCTACATGGACAGCTGCATGACTTCTTATTCCCCACTCGACCAGTAATAGACCACATCCGTATTTATTTTTTTTCCTTTATTCTAATGTATTTCCTTAAAAGCTAATTTTGTGTGTTTGATCCAGCTTGAAAGACACCCCTTGAAAGGGGTCTTTATGTAGAAGGGGTCGCACAGTCTTTTTTGTAATCCTCAAGAAGAAAGGACGGTGTCTGCTTTTCTTCCCTTCTGCCCTTTGCTGGGTTTTATCGGATTGGCTAAGGCTGCGCAGAGCCAGGCACCCTGGTGAGAGCTAGTAAAGCATTTATTAGCAGCTTTACGCTGGCATATTATGCTGGCAGTCGTAGAAGCACTCATGCTTGGCCTTTAACTTCCTTGTGAAGTTCAGCCATACATGAAAAAGGGAAGCAGCTCTGCCTATAATATATGCTTCATTCATATTGTATCAGGAAAGGAAGCGTCAGAGAGAGCCTGAGAGGAAATGTAAATAAAATGCCTCTAGAGGTTTTTGTGGCTAGGGTGTTGTATTTTGTCGGCTGTGTATCACGTGCATCCATTCGTAATGCCTGGTGGCACTTCTGAACCCTGCGTGTGTGAAAAATCCTGTTTGTGGCTTTGTGCATGAGCTGTGTACCATAACCCGAAGCGGCCGAGCAATACGGGTCAGGAATCAACTTTTCACACAAACTGTGTCCTGCTAGTCTAAGCTCACTGTGCGCCGACAGAGGTGAGAGAAAATAAAACGCACAGTTTACCTAATTCACAGCACTTATTTAGCATTTTGATTTGTTTTTAATATACACTGCGGGCAAAGGTCTGAGTGCACTAATGAAAATGCTCGTCTGGATCTTTGTGGAGAAGGATTCGTACTGCGATGACTCAAAACACGCTTCAAGCTTCAAAACTACAAGGATTCCAAAAAAGATCAACAGCTACTGATTGACATGGACTTTCCTGCTGACAAAAATGCTATTGAGCGTTTATGGCGAATTCCAAGACAGAGTTAGACAAGCATTCGGTATCATCACAAGATGCTGTTTGGAATATTGCGAAACCATACTGGGGTAAACATGAATCATCAGATTTTGTACAAAGTCTAAAAATTCAGGTCAGTTTGAGTGCAAACTGTAATAGCAACTTGGTGAACATTCCACTTAATGCTTAACAATGGTCTGATTAACAAGTTTTTACAATTATAATAAATTAAATAAATAACATCCATCCATCCATTATTTTCAGCTTAATGCACACGGGGTCGTGGGACAGTTGGTAACAACCCGGCAACTCTGGCCGCAAATGCAGGAACAACCCTAGACGGGGCACCAGTCTATCTTAGGACACACAGTCACACACACACACACACACACACACACTAAGGGCCACTATAGAAACACCAATTAACCTAACACGCATGTCTTTGGACTGTGGAAACCGGAGTACCCGGAGTAAACCCACACAGATATGCAGACTCCACACAGAAAGGATCCTGGTCGCTCCACCCTGGGATCGAACCCGGGACCTTCTTGCTGTAAGGCAGCGGTGCTACCCGGGTTAAAGTAAAATAATTGAAAAGAAATCTATGCGTGAAAGCGTTAAAAGTGGGAAGACGTTCAAATAAAACTGGGTTGTTGGGGAGGAAAAACAGGGATGTCCAATCCAATTTGTGACTGGTGCATATTTTCAGCCCAGCGACCCTAAGGTGGTTCAATACTCCAGCAGCACTGCTGTATCCGAGTCAACCGTACCAGTACAACACACACTAACATAACCACCACAACATCTGTGTCAGGAAAGTTCCGAGAATGATCCAAGACCCAAACAGGACCTGATCTGTGCTGGTCCTGTGGCCAGTCCAACAAAGTGGACTACAGTCTGAAATTGTAATCGAATAAGAACGTTTGACGTTTTAGATCATTTGTTGTTTCACAAGTGTTGGCGCTACCCGAGCGAAGAAGGCAAAAAAAAAAAAAAGGCACAAAACTGACCATCTGGGTTGAGCAGCTAGACATCCCACGTCCTGACCCGAACCAAAAAGTAGAAGCCATACCAATAATGCACAGAGGGGGGCCAAAAACGTTTTCGCATTGATTCTGGTCTGACCAATGTTCTCAAGCCTGTCTCCTTCGATTGACTGACCTTTCCGAAAGAAACCCCCCAAAATAGCTCCTGCATTACCTCGTCCGCTAACCTGCACGCACTCGGCGCGCGCACGCCCGCAGTTTGGCGTGGACGTGGCAACCTTTTAGTCAGTCTGCTTCAGAGCGAAGGGACATAAATCCACCTGGGTGCATGCATCACCGAGGTCCGCGTTGATAACAGCTGCCAAAAACAGCAGCCGGATGGATGGGCTGTGCTATTCTCGGCACCGTGTGTTTATCGCGGCCGGAGGAGCCTATAAAGCGCCATGAAACACAGATGCATCAGAATCGCCGGCTCTCGGGCGGCTCGGGTCATGACGGCACATGCTGGCAGTTAATCCTGTCTGACACGATCGATGAACGCAAACCCGAGCTAATTGGCGCAATAACTATGACGGACCGATCCAGATGTCTGGTAGTCTGGCCTGAACGTCTCTTTGTGATCCGTCCTCTGAGCTCCACCTTAATAAACTTCATCCATTAATAAAATTAGCCTCAAGCTGAGGTCCTAAGGTGACTCTGCGTATCAGATTAAATAATTGCAGATATGCATATTCGTTATGCTATTCTGTTCAGTATATTATATTTATCTGATATTATTTACTTTATATTACAGGGGCTTGGTGGGTGGCACCACTGCCTCACAGTAAGAAGGTCCCGGGTTCGATCCCAGGATGGAACGGCCTGGTTCCTTTCTGTGTCGAGTCTGCATGTCCTCCCCGTGTCTGCTTGGGTTTACTCCGGGTACTCCGGTTTCCTCCCACAGTCCAAAGACATGCATATTAGATAAGATTAACTAGTGTCTCTAAAGTGGCACTTAGTTTCTGACTGTGTGTGCCCTACGATGGATTGGTGCCCCCTCTAGGGTTGTTCCTGCCCTTGAGCACAGAGGGTGGGCACCGGCTTGCCCGCGACCCCGTGTGGATTAAGCAGAAGATAATGAATGAATGATAATACTGACTTAATATTACGGTGGTGCGATGTGTAGGTCCCGCAAATGAACAGTTCCCCTAAAGTGGCCACCCCCGTCCTGCTGATGCACTTAAGATTGATCAGACGTACCTAAGGCACGAGCTGTACACTAAATAACACCGGGTCATGAGCTGCAGCGCTTTCCTCTGAGTCAGCAGAACCTAGGGTCCCCTGGACGGAGCTCACGCCTGCCAACGGGTGATTTCACAGCATTAATCTCAGCGCTTTTCGGCTCGAGCTCCCTGATGGATCGCCCTGATACGGCCAATAATTGGCCCCGGTCGGTGGTTATCCTTTCGAATGGCGCCCGGGGGGCTCTTTTTTTGTACGTTTGAACTATTTATGAGTGGACGCTAAGGGTCTTGTTTGGTTTACGATCAAATCAATGTTTTCCAAGAAGTTGCTGTGATTGTTCATAATCTCAGGGGATTATTTGAGACGCCACTGGCCTTGAAGTCAGACATAAATCTGTTGCAGGTTCCCTCCGTCCTCTTATTCGCTAGTTTAGAGTCCTGACCACTCTGTTGCAATATACAGTCGATTCCGGTTAATGGGACCACATCGGGACGTGATCGTTTTGGTCCTAATAACCGGCTGGTCCGATT
>JAUZSU010132745.1:0-16485 GCA_034780255.1 Parotocinclus maculicauda
AAAACTTGTTTGCAAATGTATTTTTCAATGAACAAAGTTCGTAAGCAACAGTAGTTCTTGTTTGTATGTTCGCTATATGTGTACATCTGTAGTTCATAACTGCATGGAGCTGTGTTTGAACCCCAAGCAGGGCTTATAACTTGATCCTCAGGCAGTCCGGTTAATCAATGACCATCTTGTTTATTGCATAACATTTCCCAAACTCCAAATTTCACCCATGGTTGGTGCAACATGGCACACAAAGGCCCAGCCCCCACCCCGAGGAATGCCAAAACATGAGAGCCCTTGTAATCTAACAATGAAAACCTCGGAAACCAGGACTGAGCTTTAAACTTCATTTCAGCAGAGGCGGGACAGGATTCTGCGTGGTTTAGCACAGCAGACCAGCAATGACCAGCACTGACCAGCACTGACTCACTCTGGTTAATAACCCATAATTTGAGAGCAGTTTGTTTCAGGTCCTAGTTACAGTGGGCTGTATTTTAATGTGTGTGTGAGTGAGTCATTGTCAAGGTGGTGCATTGTAGTAAAGAACCTTAGGCTATGAAATACACAGTGTATTAAGCCCTTTGATTTAAAATCAATTCAACTTGCGATGGATTTGTTTGAAAGCATCCCATTCGTAAATCTGGGACCATTCTAACTTTTAAAATTTTAAAACATTTAACAATATCCTAATAGTTAACAGGTATGTTACTCTGTGGCATTTGTAAAATGTTCAATTCGCGATTACACCAAACCTATCAGTAACATACCTGTACATTAATAATCTCTTATGTGAAATACCCAGTCATACATGCAATATGCACTATACACTGGTCTTATATGCTTTGTAGCATGTTTCTGCCGGTTATTCTCCGCAGGTTAACGTGCAATTTACTGGCATTGGCTCATAATATTGTCATGTCTAACACAATGTATGACAGGAAATTTTTATTGTATTTTTATTATATTTGCTACACTGTGAATGTCTGATCATCTTCCGTGTCCTTTAAGGGAAGTTCACATATGGAGAGAGAATGCAGATCTTTACAGAGTCAGCTCTTCAGCAGCTTTAGCATATGTTACTCTCAACACCTCCCTTATCCTCCCTCTGGCTTTCTCTGTCAGTGTCATCCTCATTAACCCCGGCTCATCCTCTCCCTCTTCCTCTTCTCAACCCTCCTCATATCACTTACTTCTGTTCTCCCCCTTTACTGCTCCTTAACTATACCTCATTTTCTCCCATCAGTCTGATTTCAGGCTATCACATTACATTTTAATTTCCCAGTCTCTTCTCACCTTACTTTTTACATTCAGAACACAACCTGTCTTTTAATAATAAAAACAATGTCTGACCTTGTGACTTTTCTATGCAAATCAAAAGGAATCCCCAGCCTTACAGAAGAATGTGTGCTGCTGCTACTACAGACAACTGAATCCAGTTCTTTTTTTAAGAATAGATTTATAAAAATAGAAGTTTTTTATGTGCAACTCACATTCCAGAGCTCTAAAGACAGTTGTTGGGGCAGTTATTTGTGTCTTAAGTGAAATAATTTGGTAAACTGCTTCGCAAAATCTTCAGTTATTATTCCCTTACTTTAAAAAAACGAAAAAATTGCTTTGCAAAAGTCTCAACCCACCATTCGATTTAGCACTGAGCATTTCTCAGTCGATTTAGTAAGATATAGTAACACAGGAAATATGCACACAAAATAATAAAAAAGATTTCTAAACAAAATGGCTTCTCCAGGCAAAAGTCAGTATTTAGTGTGACCTCCCCTAAAAAGTTGTTTCTTGGTTGCTGCCCTTCCAAGAAGACCATTCCTGCTCAAGCATCTTTAAGTCAAGTCAGTTTCATTAGTGAAAAGAAAAAAACTCCCTAAAAAGGAAGAAGTTTTGGGAGGACTGAACAATGGTAAACATCCATCCATTATCTTCCGTTTAATCCACAAGGGGTCGCGAGCCAGCCCAGTCGGCTCCCGTGCCCACTCGGCAACTTGGCAATCCATCATAGGGCACACACACCAAGGAGCACTTTAGATACACCAATTAACTGAACATGCATTTCTTTAAACTGTGGGAGGAAACCGGAGTACACAGACACGGGGAGGACATGCAGACTCCACACATAAATGACCCAGGCCGCTCCACCTTGGGATTGAACCGGGGACCTTTGAACCTGCTACCCACCGAACCACTGTGGTAAACATTTTTTAAACAATCTTTTTTCTATATAGGCAAGATCAAAATTCTTATAACTCTAAGGGTTCAAATGCCCAATATGTTATAGTAAGGCTAGCAATAATGTGGGTAGTAAGGTTTGACATGCAGTACTGTAAAAAGCATTAGGCCACTGTTCAATGTTATAATGACCGTATATAATTAATTATTTACTTCATTGTTAGCCTTTTGTTAGAAAACAACCAGAAATGACAAGAAATTTGTGTGTATTATTGATAATAAGTAACTACATTTTCTCTTTTCTCTGAGCTGATGTTCCGGTACCAGTTCCAGCACCACACACTTAGATGTTCCTCCACCTCAGCATCACTCTACTTGTCCTCATCAACAGAAACCAGTTCCACCAGAGTGCAGTATATATGGGTCTCTTTTTGAGCCTTGGTCCTGGCATTGTCGCCTTAGGCTTGCTCAATTTAAGATTGACCTTTTAAGATAATATAATATTGTAAAGCTGTTTTGAGACAATGCCCCATTGTAAACCATTGTAAAAAGCACTATATAAATAAATTTAATTTTAAAAATAAACTGAAAAGAAATCATTTCAGAAAAAAAGCTTCTACATTATAGACTACAGTGGCAAGTATTTAGCAGCATCTGGCAGCTTCATCAAGATTGATGCAACTACATTCCACTGAAGATGCATGCACTGAGATGTCCATCTCCGGTGTCTATCTGTCCATTCTATCTATTTGTTTAATCGCACGCAGCCTTTATTTAGACTAAGCCTGTCAAACCATGATCTCATCTTCATGCATGTTTCTCGCATTGCTAGTGCTTTGCGAACTGTTATGTATAATGTACACAGATTAGACTGTAACTTCTGGGGACCATGTGCCTCCACGGACTTTCCTGCTGAGGACTCAAGATTCTAACCAACTCTTGACTCTGTGTATCGGACAAAATAATTGCAGATATACGTATTTGTTTTGCTATTCTATTTAGTTCGTTTTACTATTACTACAAACTTAATTATTATAATTAACATCTAGGCCATCCAAGGAGGATGGGTCCCTTTTTAAGTCTTGGTTCTCTTAAGGTTTCTTTGGTTTCTTTTAAACGGATTGGCTTTTAAGATAATAAAAGATTGTAAATCTGCATTGAGACAATGCACCATTGTGAAAAGAACCATATCAATAAATTTGATTTGTACTTCCTCCTTACAACATTTAAATATTTTTTTTCCATTCCACTATTCCCCTAGGCTTGCTTAATAAACGGTACATTAATCAAAATGGATGTTGACCAGACAGTACAATAGTCACATAATTTTTTTCTACTGTAATATAAATATAATTGGTATTTTCACAAGAAAACTGTGCAAATGCTACATAAAGCATCAGAAAAACCACTGAACCTGCTATAATGTAGCAGATGAATGGCTTCTCACCTTACCCATGACCCTCCACTTCACTCCTGTCTGTGAGTAGCCTAAACACTTAAATGAGTCTGACAGTCTAGACGGTTCTAGATTCTCTTATGAGTCTTAACCTAACACATTTATTGACATAATGTAATTATGTATTTGTACAGTCATAGTATGCAACTCAAACTCTTGCTACTCAGTGCTCTGCTATACTTCTTGTTTATTCCATACCCTGCCATATGAGCCAGCTGCTGCATCCTGAAAATGAAATCGAAGAAATCAAATCCCGTGCTGAGTGTGAATGTAACGATTTGACGTAGAGGAAGTACACAGTGTCTGGAATGGCACCTTGTCTCTATCTACAGCCCTCCTATCCAGAAGTAACCTAAAATCTATTTGATTCAGTTAATTATAGGGTCATGGTTGTTTGTTAAAAGATATGCTGACACTGCTGAAGAACAGGTAATAGCTACTACTATATAAACAGGTAAAATAAACACATGCATTAGTACTAATTGTTGGAAAATGTTGGTATTTCTTATAGACACTCAAATCAAGCAAAAATATCTACATTAGAAACAACAGAACTAATTCAGCACTATCTAAATTCTCACCATACAACATGTATATTCCAAGACTTGCCTGAAACCGTTTTTAGCGTAGTTTACATTTTAAGGCTAAACTAAAATTACACAGTTCCATCTTTGAGCAATTGGCAACTGCACCATCAAAAATCATACATATCAACATATCCATTTTAAATCTGAGTGCCAAGTGTGTTCTCCTTCCAAAGTGCCACAGCATCCCAATCCACCATGCTTCTTCTCGTTCTGATTATCGCCACAGCGAGTCCTTCCACTATACACCTCAAATACACTGTGCCAGTCTCTACATTTTCAAGTACTCTATATTTTGCATATTGTTTTGTGATTATTTTTTATTTAAGCTTTAGCGCTCACTGCACTTTGTAGTTCTACAATTATAGACTGTAGTCCATCTGTTTCTGTGGACTGTGGTAGCCTAGTGGTTAAGGTACTGGACTCTGATGAATCTGATTATCAAATCCAGAGTTCAAATCCAGCCTCTGCCAAGCTGCCACAGTTTGGACCTTGAGCAAGACCCTTAACCCACCACTGCTTGGATTGTAAGACTGTATCAGTTGTAAGTCGCTCTGGATAAGGGCGTCTGCCTAAATGCTGTAAATGTAGAATGTTTCTCTACACGCTTTGTTTGTCCCTTTTATTCTGTTCTCTAATGTTCGGGACCCCTACAGGACCAGCTCAGATCAGGTGCTATTTGGGTGGTGGATCCGCTGAATACGCCAGACAAAAAGAAGGTTCACCTCCTGAGCAGGACAATGCAAAAAGACTGCATCCAGCTACTCAGAATATTGTGACAAACTGGTACCTAAAACTGTAGAAGGCAAATCCATGAACAAGAAGGGTCTAGTGTACTTTAACATCAAAAACAGTTCTAGTTTTGTCAGGACAGGCAAATTTGTTTAAACTATAGTACACGCCAATGCTGAGGAAGAGAGATTAATTTAAAACACTCCATATAGGTATCAGTGCATGCGGATAGAGAAGTACACTGAAGGACAATGCTGCAATTGTTGACCCCTAGCTGAACTGAAACACTGTACTTGCAGCTACTGTATCGTTCAACATGCACATGCGCTACTGCACAGTCACTGTTTCCAATCTGGGATAACCCAAGTGCAAGACGTTTCTCAAAGCATGTGCATGCATAACTTTACACCGCGTCTACAGGACAAACAAACTCCTATCTTCGTTGACGTTGGGACGAAATCCTTCTTGGGACCTTGAAGAGTCCCATTTCTGCTTCTGCTGTGTCATCCTACAGCACACGAGCGAGGTCACCTTAAGAGAAAGCGTGCACGAGCACCTACCCTGCAGCCTCTGCATCACACTGGCAATGTCCCTTGCCGAACGTCCGTACTGCCTGGCATATGCCATCCTGCGCCAGTCAGGGACTCCTGCTAAGATCAACGATCAGCTGCAAAACACCATCATAAGAGCATCTGCTGGATTCATGCAGTAGACTTGAGTGCTCTCTTTGCTCTTCAGAACAACTTGTGCTTATAGCTGCAGCGGACAGCAGCCTCTCCTCGCTCTCCCTCTCAATTGCTCTGTCTCTCACCCATAAGCACACAGACCCACACCCAGCCTCATGGGCTCTATCACTAGCAGTCACTGCCACCTGGTGTCCAATCACAGATCAGCTCTGAGAAAGCATACCGTAGGTATGAGGACCAGGTGTGTGAGTTTGACATAATAATCACATATAAAGATTAAAGGTATGGACTATTTTTTGGATTTACATAAGTCATGTCATCAAGTGGGTACCCTTTGCTTGCTGTAACTCTTAAAAATAAAACTTTATTTTTTATATTTTTCTATAACATTATCTAGTAACACATATTTAACTATTCATAATGAGCTATTTTTTTTTACAAGATTTACTGTTACTCAGTGCTGTTACCCTTTATATGAGCAGAAAAACAGAACTGGCAAACAAAGGCATCAAATTTAACCACATTATATTTGCTTCCATAAAAAAGCATCAGGACGCTAAGCACATTTTAATGATTTACCAAAAAGGTTTTATAACTATTCTCAAAACAAATCAGGTAACAGGATAGTAAGTTTAGGCCAAAACTTGACCAAAAAGATGCAGGCGTGCTACTTTATCCTGATTTATTGAAGTTTTTCCCTTTTACAATGACTGGTTTAGCACAGAGAGTGCAGTTTAACTTCTGAGCATGTCAGCTATCAGAACGTGTAACATCCAGCACCTGTGGCACAGAGGTAAGGGCCAGTTGCTGGTAACAGAGGACATTTGCAAAAAACATGGGTTCAAATCCCAAATTGGACTTATAATGTCAAGGTCAAGTGGTGGGGTTACTGGCCCCTGCATGGGCCCACCTAAGGTGCACTTTCACTTGTACCCACTGAATTCTGAACTAGGTTCCAGATCCCCCTGTGACCCTGACTAGGACAGCTGCAGTTAAAACAGCTTTCAGTTTTACAACGTGACAAAAATCTCAATCTCACAACCTTGCTGTTAGAACTAAACTAGCCAAGCTTTATATATACTTTTGTAATAATAGTTAAAATACAGAGAAGCTGAATTGAAATAAAAAGAGTAGGAATGACACACACATAACAGTGCAGCCTCTGGTGCAGAATGTTATATTAAAACACAAATTTTTATTAAACACATGCGGAATCAGCGTGAGCAGATTGAATGCTATCACTGCTCTCATTATAAGCACCAGTACTATGTACAGTACAGTACAGTATCCCATATAACATTGTTATAGTGTTATATACAGGGTGAGTCAAAAGACAGGACAAGTTGTGTGCTGTGTCGTGCTTTCACAAAGCCTTCCACAGCCAAAGGTTTCATGGTCGGTATTCTGTTATATATATTGTATACTGTTCTTCAGACGATCACTACATTTTTTGTCATCCCAGTCCCAGTTTCTCTCAGTTTGGCTATGAGTGATTTAACAGTATTGTGTGAAATTGGTGATCATTGTGTGTGTCAGTTGTTGAAGTCTGTTGCTATGATACAACACTTGAGTTGTTGTTTTAAACTTTGTGTTGATGACTTGTGAACCACAAGATGTATTACAAATCTGGTTGCAGCAGCCAATTTCTGAGACAATTCTGGTCTTCTTTAATATGCTACATGACCACCTTCCCATTGTAAAAACTTGCCCTTGATCCAAAATTGCGGCTTTCAAGGTGGCAGCCATGTTCCAGACATAGCCAACCCAATACCCACAACATTACTTGCTGGGGTATTCAGATACGTCATGTTTCCTTCTGTTTCTGAAATGAAAGGGTGTTCTGTGTCTTTTGACTTACCCTGTATAACAAGACTATATATTACTATAATAAGAAATATACTACATAAAATGTGTCACATATATGAAACTAAATATGCAATAAATATACTGTATATGTTACGGGATGTGGTGGTTTTATATAGAACTACTGAAAAGGGATGAAGAGCGGTGCGTAAGGCTCCTAACATAATAAAACCGAAAGGATAAAGTGGCACGCTGAGGTTGCGTCCCCAATGGGAGCAACACGCGAACTGGTCGCGAGAGGGCGCCGAAGCGCCAGTCGGGGCAAACATGCAGAAAGCACGGTTTTGGGACGTCTCTTAAATGGTGAGGCACGAAGGTAGTCCAAACGCCAGGGAGCGAGCGTGAGCTCGAGTGTGCATGCAATTAAATGAAAGCCAAACCGGGACACGTCTTATAGAGTGCGTGTTTACCCGGTGGCTACTCTAGCCGGGGCATATCTCGAGTCAGCAGCCGACTAGAGTCAGACTCAAGAGAGCGCAGGAGCACCGGACGCATATACTTCTAACGCACTCCCGGGTTGCTGCTCTGAAGAGTGCAGAGGACGCCGAAGCGGCAGAGGGCGAGCGTGAGCTCTAACGCGCACGTAGCGCGAGGGGGCGAAGAAATCGTGGAAGTGGCCAAAGCGCAAAAAGGCAAGCATATAAGCTCAGGGCACGCTTGTAGCACGAGTGTAAATAACACACGAAAGAACACAAAAATAAACTCGAATACGCGAGGAGCGTGAACGAGAATAGATTGCGAGGGGCGCTGCAGCGCCAGAGGGCGAGCGTGAGCTCAGAAACGAAGAAGCCAGACCGGGGCGTGTCCTATTCAGAAAGAAAACCCGGCTGGAGTGAGGCTAGGTAGGCGCCGACGACTGAAGAGCGTTAACTGGAAACGTGCGAGGAGCGCACGAGTACGGAATGGGGAAAATCCTTAAAGTGCCCCTAACAAACTAAATACCTCGGAGGTTACCCGCCCACACCAGTCCATTGGCACCAAAAGCCCCCGGAGCTCCACCACCACAGACGCGCGAACCGAACGGAGATGGATTCCCGCTGGAGTAACGATGACCTGGCCCCGAACAGCACTAACACCACACTTTTATAGGACGTGAAGCAGCTGTTTGGGATCAGGACATAATTGAGATAATGGATATAAGGCTACCTTGCCGATGGCTCTGTAATGGCGACCGGCGAGGACGAGCGAACGCACCGGGGGAAGGTAGGAACCCTAACAAAACAGGCAGCAAAATAAACTCCTGATAATTAGTACCAATTCTCAAACTAATATTTTGATATAGTTAACAAATATGGCAAAGAACAAAGCACAAGCCCACATGACAGCGGCAAAGGTAGCTGACGTCACTAAAGAGTGTCATACCAAAGTGTCATAGATGAAGAGTCAATAACATAAATCTGACCCTAACAACAATTAATTTACCTTAATTTAACTTCACATTTAAATTAATTTAACTTTCGATCTTATGCTAGGGACTGCTATGCAGCCTCTAGTCCTGACTTTCCCTAAACACCTCACACCAAAGTGTTACTATTACCGTACCTCGCACTGGAGCGAGTACCAATGCGAGTACCAATGGAAAGCCAGGGTGGGACAAGAAACGCTGCTCACGAAGGGCATTAAATACCTGAACAACAGGTGCATCCTGTCGCGGGAAATAAGCAATATTAATCGGCACAGGTATGCCAGGACTTACTGTGCCAATCCTGCCACATTTTGCACACAATTGTTGCCCTCTAGCTTAGGGCCACAGTACTGTATGCACCATAATGCAACTCTAATGGATTTACAACAGTTTTGCTTAAATTCTCAACTATTTGCACTAAAAACTGTTTAAAGTCCATTAAAAGGATTCCTATATTATTTATTTATTTGTTGCTTCCTATTGCATTATCCATGTTGTGAGGAAATACAAGCTGTATTAAAGCATTAAAATGTATTTTATTTGTAAAGTTAATTAGACTTGAGTGACTGGAGAATATGTTTAGTTGAAATACTGTAGGTTATTTGGAATCTATGTATATGTTAAAACAGTCATTCTGGGAAAACCTCCTTGCCATGAACACCCAGTGTGTTGTATTGTTATGAACTTGAAGATGGCCAGATCTTAGTGGGGTGGGGGTTTAGTATATGACCATTGTTGACCCAGCTGGAGGGGTGGTTCCATAAAGGACAGACCTAAGAAATGAGACATGAACTGCTCATTGCAGGTCCAGTATTGTCACAGGAGTGGTTGGTTTGGGCTATTACTGCCCTTGCCCTCTGGGAGCAATGGGTTCCAGGGAAAAGGGACCTCCTCTTATTATTACTCAATATATTTTAACAAAAGTATTCTTTTTGCCTTATCTTGATAATATATACACGTATATGTTTACAATATTGGATAATTTCCCTTAATAAATTAAACCCTTTTGTTTAAAGTGATCTGCCTTATCAAATGTCAGTACTTGTGTCAAAATCTCAGTACATTTTATGGCATATTTATGCAATGAGTAGGAAAAAATGATCATCCCTTATTATATTACTTCATATATTTAAAAAAAAAGCATATTGGTCTTATCATGACAGGCATATATGTGAGAGTATGTGTGGTTGAGTAACAGTGACATTCGATCCTGGGACCTCGGGGTCGCTAGGCATTCACTGCAACTGCTCCACGAATCAGCACAAGTGTGCACAAACATATGCAAACATGCATTTTTTTAAAGAAATGAACACAAAATGGTGTCTGCCATGGATACAAATGACAACTTCTCTGCCTCGAAATGGAAGATAATAATACTAAGGCTGGGATAATTTCTGATCCCCAAACTCAAATTATTCTTATGTTCTCTGCTTTCTTTTCAGAGCTAATAATGGAACGATATAATGACTTTAACTCTATAATTCTAAGCTCTCTGCTGTCAGAAAATCTTTCTTCCTGCAAGCTCCCTTTGTCAACTTGACAAATTGTCAGTTCGCCTTCTCATCCCACCCAACTTTAACTTCAGAGGTCCTTCACCTTCACAGACCTTAGTTCTCCCTTCACCTTGTCTTACTTTACTTTCTATAACTTTGATCTTTACTCAAAAATATTCTCACATCCCATGTTCTCAAATTTCATATTTTCTTTTCATGTTCAGTATGGAAAGAATTTGATACAATGAATTTTTTTTAATTGATTTTGAAGTTTTCCCACCTACAAAGAATTGAGAGGTTTGTACCTTTTATCATAGGTACACTTCAACTGTGAGAGACAAGAAAAAAAAAAATTTTTAATAATTAATTTGCCATTTATTGCATGAAAGCAGTATTTGATACAATACAAAAAACAAAATTAATATTTGGTACAGAAACCAAACCCTTTGTCTGCAATTACAGAGGTCAGACGTTTCCTGTAAATCTTGAACCAAAGTTTGCACACACTGCAGCAGGGATTTTGGCCCACTCCTCCATACAGGTTTTCTCCAGATATTTCAGGTTTCGGGGCTGTCAATAGGCAGTATTGAGTTTTGGCCCACTCCAAAGGTATTCTATTGGGTTTAGGTCTGGGGATTGGCTTCGCCAACGAAGCCACTACTTAGTTGTCCTGGCTGTGTGCTTTGGGTCATTGTCATCCTGGAAGACCCAGCCGCGACCCATCTCCAATTCTCTTACTGAGGGAAGGATGTTGTTGGCCAAAATCCCATGCTGCATGACCTTATCCATCCACCCGTCAATACGGTACAGTCGTCCTATCCCCTTTTCAGAAAACCACCCACTATATATATGATGTTTTCACCCCCATGTTTCACAGTTGGAATGGTGTTCTCATCCATCCTCTGCCTGTGGATCATTTAGATGGTCACTGTCCTGGAATGTCCTGGACATTTTCTGGGGTAAGCATAAGAATCTTGCGTGCCCTGCTGGATTATAATCCATCCATGCATAGTGTGTTACTTACGGTCATCTTTGACCAGGTTCTCCCATGTAGTTCTGGCCTGATTCTTTTCTTTCTCAGAATTATCCTTGCCACAACTTTTTGATCTTGTGCATGGTGGAGAGCTTGGAGTGTGAATTATTGAGTGTTTGGACAGGTTTCTTTTAAACAGGCAACAAGTTCAAATAGGTGCAATTAGTAGAATTAGAGTTCAAACAGGTCTGTGAGAGCCAGAATTCTTGCGGACTGGTGGGTAATCAAGTACTTATTTTATGCAATAGAGTGGAAATGAAGTATTTAAAAATCATGCAATGTGATTTTGTGGATTTTAGTATTCTCTCTCTCTCACAGTTAAAGTGTACCTACAATAAAAAATTACAGACCTCTAAATTCTTTGTAGGTGGGAAAACTTATAAATAACATTTTAACTTCACACAGTTAATTAACAGGATCTTGGATCTTTAAAGTTTTGCTGCTCGTAAACTAAGCAACAATGACCAAATACAGTTTAAAAACATGTTAAAACTACGCTATGTTCTGGTGCTATTGTAAAGCTTTAGGGAGCCACACCATTCTCTAGAGTCTTCGGTGTTATTGCATGCTGTCGCAGTGAATTATGGGTGCTTCAGTAGAATTTCTTCAGAGAGTTACCAACCGACTCATCCTTGATATTTGGGCAGGATTGGGAATATTTGTGTCTATCCCCCTGATACCCTACAGCCTCTGTTATGATTTAACTTAGAAACATGAATTCATCTACATTTCCTTAGAGATATGGAGAGCTAGACTAATACTGAAAAGTAACATTACACACACAATATATTTTAGATCAAAAGAAAAGATCACAAACGACTATGTTTCACAAAAAATGAACAACACATGCATTTTATTCAACCTTTTATTGTAAACCTATAAGGAATGAGTAATTACAAGATCATATTTCTTTTGTTTATCTCAGCAAAAAATAAAAGACAACATTTCTTTTTTTGTCCTTTTTCATCGATATGTTGTAACATGCCATACGGAACGAAAACAGGGAACGAAAAAAGCAACTGTTTTTTCCAAATACAAACAAGAGGAGAGGGGAAAGGGAGACTAGAATCTGCGTAATAACCACACTGTAGACATTTATGCCTCAAACAGCCTGACTATGCCACCCTCTAAAATATAATACACTGCACTTCTGTTGATCGTTTTATAGAAAAGAAGCCACATTTGCATGTACATAAAACTGTACAAAGAAAAACAAGGCATCACAAAGAAGCAGGATATAAATATAACTGACTCGCTCTACTCAATCAGCCAATGAACAGAGTAGACGTACTGTGAGTGGACATGTCCTACGGGCACCACGTACTCTGACACACACTACTGATACAAAATAGAGGTTTCCTTCTTCTCCACATTCTCTGCTTTTCTGTAAATATTGTCCACTTGTCTGATGTCCTGCATTAGCTACATTGATGTGAAATACACCCATCACTCTGTGTGATGTCACTCCTACAGGACAACATTACAAAATGTGGAAATAAGACGCTGGCATGAAGGGGGTCAGCTTTATATTAAAAGAACAAATAATTGCTTCACATAGGGTTATGATACAAAGTCGTTCTATTTCCCAACATTGCATTGCATTGCATTAAAATAAAATGTACAAAGGTTTTACCCTGTAGTTGAATCCATTATGCAGAGCATATGCATCAGTGATGTGGGAAAGAAAAAAATGTTTTTAGCAGAGTTACTCTAATTACTTACAAATTTCATTTCTGGTAAAAATAGAAGAGCTCATTTACATTTATATGATTTAGATGTCATCCTAGCTAGCATCAGGCTCATTGGAACTCGGGGCTCGAAGCACTAAGCCTTTTTCAGGTGCAATTTGGCCACATTCTGCAGAGTTTTGCAACATGTACATGGCAACTTGCAAATTGGAGTTCACTTTTACTTGCAGGATGATTGCAAGAAAGTGAGGCGTGTCTGTGAGGGAGTCACTGTCTGATTACATGTTCTTACTGATTTATTGTTGACTTGGCAACTAGTAGTAGTCTGTTTTTTTGCAGCATTGTATCATATCTCAAATGAGTGTGTGACAAATGGGGTTAGTTATTAGTTATGTCTATATGTCAAAATACACACCAACTTTTTGGGTGATCATATTCTCAATAGTTTTGCAATAACAAAAGTTACTATATTTTAGGAACTGCTTTTGTGACTCTGGGGTTAGCTGCTGAAAGTGGCAGTTCCTGAAAGCCCGGGGGTCTAATCTTGGATGGGGCTTGCAACATGAAGGCTGAGAGATGTGTGTATGGAACCCTGCAGTGGACTGGCACTCTGCCTATGTTGTACATCTTAAACTGGAATCCTAAACATGCCAGTGAGTTCACTGTAGTCAAAGGGCCTCCACAGTCACCATATATCAATCCTATAAACCACATTTGGGTGGTAGAACAAAGCATTCACATTGTGGATGTGCAGGGTACAATTCTGTAGCAACAGTGTAATACTGTTATGCCAGTATGGACCAAAATCTCTGAGAAATACTTCCAGCATCTTGGTAAATCTATGCCATGAATAATGAAGCCAACTTTAAATGTAAAAGGTTGAATGAATGAATGAATCCAACCTAGTACATGCAAGGTGAACCTAGTACAAGCAAGGTGTACCTCTCTCTCTCTCTCTCTCTCTCTCTCTCTCTCTCTATATATATATATATATATATATATATACACTATATATAAATATTGGAAGATATTTCAAAATGAAATGAAGAGTTGAGAACGGCTCGAAACACAAGCTTTGTCAAAAATGAGATGTTGAGTGAATGTTCTACACACATAGTATATGTAAATTCAATCATTTTGCTTTACAAATTACAGTAAATTACGCTTTTAAGCTTTTCATAACACTTTAATATTACAGTAATTTTAAGCACTTTATTCTTTTTATACTTCATGCAATTTGTCTGTTAAAATTTTGTTTGAATTGTCTGGTCCGTTGTAAAAAAATGAACTGCCATTTTTATTATACTATGTGGATTTTTTAAATTGTTTTATCATGTATTTAGGTATTTTGATTTTATTTATACTTGACAGATGAGTGACTGCAGAGAAATTATGATTTTCAGTGTTTCCGGTTGCATTTTTAAGATTTAGCAATTCTTTCCTGAGTCTGTGTGGATTTAGAGGTCTTTGGAAATGACCTTTGGATTTAGCCAGTTGTGCCGCAATACATGTTTAAAAGCAGTAAATTGGAGGAAGTAACATTTCTGAAAAGAACACATTTTTTAACCAACCAATAAAGTTATCATTGCCTGTAAAATTGAGCTTGAACATCAGAGCCTGATAAAAAAAAAACAGTATTTTGAAAGAAAAGTGACTTTGTGGATTTAGAGGGCTTTTGCATCTGAATTCAAATATCCCCTAATTTTTGTGAGGATTATACATACACTATTGCTTCAATTCCATTGCTTTTCATTTCATTAACAAGTGGCAATAAAAGTTTACCAAAGCGTTTATACTACTATCTTGATGGAATTTAGTATTTTAGTGAATTACTTGATGAAATATTTGCCTGTAACCTAAGCCTTTATTAAAGAGTCAACTTTGTGCTTCCCCAAGGCAACTTCTCTTATGATAATTGGTTTACTTCACAAACTAAACCAGGAATCAGGAGCAAGACTTCTCAAACCTCAATACATCTGCACCAGCAAGTCTAAAGGTTATTTACAATATGTACAACTTACTGAGTTAAAACAACATGTCTTATTATGTAAAGCTGTTTTGGATTAGGCAACACAATCCATTTGAGGGGTCTAAGAATCTCTATGCTATGGATATGCCATAGATAACAAGTAAATCAAAGTAATCAAATGTAAACATACATTCACTGATTACTTTATTAGATACACCTCCTTGTTTTCATAATCACTGTCCATTTAGCAGTGAGCACTGTCCATTTGTATTTCTACAATTACAGACTGTAGTCCATGTTTCCCTACAAACTGTGTTAGTCCCCTTTACTCTGGCTTCTAATGGTCAAGGCCCCCACAGACCAGCACAGATTAGGTTATTTGGGTGGTGAATCATTCCCAGCACTTCTGTGACACTGACATGATGGCGATTTAGTGTGTTATGCTGGTATGAATTAAACATACAGCAGGGCTGTTTTTGTTTTAAACACTGTGTTCACTCACTGTGCACTCTATCAGAACCATCTACCTTATAAAGTCAGAGACAGTATTTCATCTGGTGTTGCACAATTTGCATTAGTCACCCTCTGATCATTATGCTTACAGGATGCTCATGGCTGAACATTTTTGGTAGTACCCGAACTGTGCTGGTCATGTGGAGGTCCTGATTGTTACAGAAGTAAGTAAAGAAAAGTAATTTGGGAAACCGATAGACTTTACTCTGTAATTGTAGACCTACAAACTGTTTCTATATAGTAAGTGGAACTGATAAACTGGACAATGGGTGCAGAAAAAAGGTGTACCTAATAAAGTGATCGTTGTGTGCATGTGCTTCCCCTATATTAAAAACAACCAACAACCAGTATTTTGTATATACTACATTTGAATATAATGTGTGTGTATTTGTGTGTGTTAAATAAGACAAAAGCATATAGTAAAACCCAAGTTACCAAGGCAGGGTATACATGCAGGTTAGTTTTAACTTCAAAAAGTACATTTAAAAGAGGACACGGTATATGGTATGGTTTGTGTAGTTAATGTGTATGGTTTGTATATGTATGCAAGGATGGGGAGAGCTTTGTGAACAACTGTGTGAGCGAATAGTCTAACAATTGAAGTACAACGTTTCTTATTGTGAAATTGCATGGAAATTGCAAGTAAGCGGCAAGGCTGAAAACCCCCCCAAAAAACATTGAATGCCCGTAACCTTCGATCCATGTGTGCTCAGGAACACTCCATCTACAAGTGCAAGTTAAAACTCTACCATGCAAAGTGAAAGCCATATATCAACAACATCCAGAAACACTGCCGGCTTCTCAGGGCTCAAGCTCATCTGAGATAAGGCAAAGCGAAAAGTGTCCTGTGGTCTGATTAGTCCACATTTTAAATTGTTTTTGGAAATTATGAACATGGTG